>VZRW01007950.1:68187-216708 GCA_013398125.1 Aegotheles bennettii
GCCGCCGCCATGGCGAGCCCCAGCGGGGCACCTGTTGCTTCGGCCGGGGCCGGCCGCGCTGCCCCGCACCGCAGGGACACCGCCCGGCCCGGGTCGCTGCCCCGAGGTGCCTGAGCGGCCCCGGCGGGCGCAGTGCATCACACCCCGCAGTTACAGCCATCACCCCTCCGCACCGAGCCTTCACTGCTGCCGGGGAATCTTCCGGCGGCCTTTGCACCGCGGGCCCTCCCGTCCTGACTGGTAACTACCGGGGGAGAAAGCCCTTTCTCTTTGCACAGACAGCGAGGCGTTAATTACCTCTCTTCACTTCCAGCCAGGTGAAATGATCTGTCTAAAGGCCAGGAGTTGGGCTGTGCCCCAGCCCCAGAAGTTGCACGCAGTCATTGAACAACACCAGCACCTGGGAGCTCTCTGCCATGCAGGTGTCAGGAAGGTGCCGAGCTGCACATGCTGGATGTTCACATTAATATTTCACTAATCAGGAAAAAATGTATTGTTAATGAGCTTTCAGCCAAGCTGGATTGGCACCCACAGTAAATATTCCCAGCAGGGAATGGCTGTGTCTCAGGGAGCGGGGTGTTTGCTCCCTCCCAGGCAAGGCAGCTCGGTGGAGGTTTGTATCCAAAGCTGTCTGGTACAGCATAAGGACAGTGAAATAATACTGAAAAAGCTGTGGAAGCAGTCAGAAATACACATTTCTCCCTACAAACATTTTTTTTTAATAATAATTTGAGAGTATTGTTTCCTAAGTGAACAGGCAGATCTCTTTCCAAATACATTTCACTTAGACTGCCTAGATTTTCCTTTAAGAGTAGGCACATGTTACAGTAACATCAAAACAATAAAACACTGTAGATTACTTTGAAAGACACATGTGGTAGTAGACCAACAGTGCAAATCCAAGGAAAAAGGATCAAAGAGAACAAACTTTAGAATTCCAGTATTTCAAAACACATCAAAATTTGGTCAAAAGAAGAAGTGCTGCCATATATGAAGTATGTAAAAAGCAGGTGTTGAGACAACCTGTGTGTATTCAGTGCTCTAACCAAACAGAGTACAAAGTTTGGTCAAAAACAGGACAGGCCATTCTCTAATGAGTCTTAACAATAGCTAATTCAAGAAGAATTCAATACTTGAGCCATTGATTATCTCACTGGCTACTTAAGCTCAATAGTCTTAGGAGTGGCAAATCACGTATAAATAAAATATCTCCTAAGCTTCTGTTTTGTTGGGTTTTTTTAAGGAGGAAAACTAATCAAAAGCATCTGTCACCAGAAGCCCAGCTGTTAATGTCCTGACACTTCCCTGTGTGGAGACACAACAGAACTGGATGCTGCGGGGCTCACGTGCCCATCCACAAACACAACCCTCCCTCCTCAAAGGAAAAGAGACAGGAAAAACAGAAGGGGAAACTAAGTACTTCAAGAAATTACTTGCTGCAGCTAAAACTTTGGCCAGGTAAGAATGCGATGGAAAAGTGTAATTTATGGAAAGCAGAATTACACTGTAAAACAGGTAGACTAAGGCAGATTTCAAAAGCAATTAAGCAAAGGCATGAAGGCAAACAAGGTGTTTTTTCACCAACCAGCAGCAGGAAGCCTGCAGGAATGATTGGGTTGTCTGCATATAAGAAAATGGCACAATGGAAGAGAAGGCATTGAATAGCTTGCTTTCTCAGCACTGTGACACAACACATTTCACTCTTACCAGATCTTGGTTGTGTAAGGGAAGGGTTAATAAAGATTAATATTAAAGTCAGTGACTCATTATCCAACCTGAATAGAAGAGAATTGGGAGTGGCTCCCTAGAAGGAAGCAACTGAACAGTCGTTATGAAGAACTCCTAATGAATAACCATGTCAGGGCAAGAACACAGAGAAGAATGTTATCATTTTAGTCTTGATTCATCTGTTAGTGAAACTTGGTCCCACTGTGAGATGAATGTGGACATAGGAGTAGGAATGTGGAACAGGCTATCCACAGCAAACTTGATAGGTACATTTGCCTGGGAATAATCGATACATATATTATCCATGGGAAACACTTGTTTTACAGGATTACCCCTAATATTTCTCCTTTCTCACACTGGTGTGTCTCACCGTGGAGCTGCTGCCCCAGAACTTCCAAGTTCTTGCTGCTGCAGGAGAAGAACTCCCAGCCCTCCTTACTGCTGGGTCTGTGAGCAACCATGGGCTCATCCGGTGGGCGACATACTTTTCTCCAGTGTTACTTTAGTACTAAATTTAAATGCAGACATTTGCAAATAAACATTCAATAAACGTTAATAATGTGCTGTTAGCTACAACTATTAGCTGCCCTGCATTCCTTTCCTGTCATCTGGAGCATTTGGCTGTAGTAGGGGTAAATAGCACGCAGCAATAAAACTGACCCTTTTTTCTCTCATGGGATGTTGTTTGCATACCTAATTACTAAAAAATCTGCTTACAAAACCTGGCAGAATCTTCATGTGATTTATATAAAACCAGACAGTTATGAAGAAGCTGGCTTACCTTCATCCTCACTATGTATGTTATCCCGAGTGATTTCCTT
The DNA here is from genome assembly GCA_013398125.1 of Aegotheles bennettii. NCBI lineage: Eukaryota > Metazoa > Chordata > Aves > Caprimulgiformes > Aegothelidae > Aegotheles > Aegotheles bennettii. Next base: position 70,737 of record VZRW01007950.1, read on the forward strand.
TTGTTTGGTTGTCTTTTTTAAGTTATAGGCATGCCTGCCACTTAGTCTAAAATAGTTGCAAAATGGTTAGGAATTAAAGGAAAAGTACTTGGGTTTAAAAAATTTTTTGGGACAAAGGTTGTCGCTCATTGTAGTCTTGCTCTAATTTTGTATTATAGGACTAGCTACAAGGTGAGACATCCCTTTCTTGTCTCTTAGACTGGTGCAGTTAAACCATATACAGTCACATAAAATTTATACAACTAAAGAATTTCCATGTTCAGGTGCCTCTCTATAGCATTGCAAAATAGCTACAAACACCATCTTGCTTTAGCAGACAATAACTCCTTTCAACTATGATGCCTATGATTGAACATTTTCCATTTCTTAGGACAGAAAAATGTGCATATTGAAGACACCTAACTGAGTCCTTTAAATGCTTACCAGTCTCTCCATCAGCACCAGCTCGGGGGAGTTTCAGTCTATTTTTGGAACTTCTTCTTTCTTCAGCTTTCTTCAAGTTGTAAGTTTGCAGAAATCCATAGGTGATTGGTCAGCTTAAATAGCTGTATTGCTAGCAGTTAATTTTTTTCTTAGTCTATGAGAAAGAATATTACTCTTCCAGAAACCATTGGGTAATATCAGTTCTCACCATTTCTTTTGTAAAACTTTTTCTTTCCAAAGAAGACTTTGCTAAAATGTTTTGTTTTGGTTGATCTGCTCTCACTCATCAAGCATCCACTCCACTCTATCATTTCAACTTAATTTAAAGTTCAACTTCCACTAGAAGTTCAAATGGTGAGAAATTGGTTGCACTGAAATCTGATGAACAGGACTTGCATCTTTTCATTGGTATCGAGCCTTCCCTGTTGGCTGTGTACGTATCCACTCCATTTTGCTACAGTGTGGGACCTCTGCAGGAGACTTGTGCTAGGGAGTAGAATATTTTTTTGCACTTTCTCACTGGCTGCTATGCACTTTGGTGACTGGTCACTTTGCAGCATCTTAATTTGCTTCTCAGTTTTGTTCTTGCATTGGCCATGTAGAATTTGTGCCTTTTTCCAGCTCTCTGCCTCTTTTAGCTTAAGCCACTGGTTTGACTCTGAGGACTGTCAGCAAAGGCTGTAAGAGATGCACCAGAAACTGCTGTCCACTGATTTTTGTGTTTTCATTCTCCCCTGCCAGCTGGGCTAACGTTTTGTGAGAGTTCACAGTAAATCCTACTTCTTCTTTGCCCATCTAAGATAGCTAGGGGTGCTGTTCTGGCACTCAGGAAGTCTGCTCTCCTTGAGCTTGCCTCATGCAAATACGCGCTAGTGGTGACCATACAGGGAGAAGTCTTTTCTTTTTTTTTTCCTATCCTGGCATTTTCTTTTTTGTTTACCTTAACAGAATATAGATTTATCCAGAGCATGTTCTTCCTCATTACATTTTTCACTCTTAGTCAGAAGCCATTTTGTGGTAAGTGCTTAATAAAATGCATCCACCTTTACTGGAGCGACAGACTGCTGTTGATTCTTGATTCATTCTTCAGAGATTTTCTCACATTTCTGGCCCTTTGTTAATTGCAATCAGTTATTTAAGAACTGTCAGTCTTTGCTAAATCTTCCTGAGTTCTTGCGTATTCAGAAGGTTTTCTGTATGCTGTCTCTGATAGCTTCCCATGAAGAGGAAGCTAATCCCGATGGCTGGCACTGGGGCAGAAGCCCAACAGAGACACCAGTGGTGGAACAAAGACTTTTTTCAGTGTCTTCATATTGTTGGGGAATTTCACTTGGCATCTTAATTTTGCTGTGAGCTCCTTGTAGTACTTTTCCCCCATTACAGCTGTTGGCCTGTATTTTGGTATGTTGTCCATTACCCAGCAAACACGACTCTTACTTTGCTATCATTAACACCAGCAAACAGCTCCCCTGGAGCATCTATTCATAGAGTTGTGTCTATGACAAACTCCACATCACGTTTTCTAGTCCCTGGTCTCTTGAATGAAGAGGGCAAGAATTTACGTTTCTTGTATAGGGTGGTGAATGCAGAGAAAGGGGGTGAAGGCAGAACACCACAAAACTGAGATCACGAGAAGCTGTGGTATCTTCCCGGGTGGGTATTACAAGATTGCTTGCTGGCAACTGCTTTTGAGTTGCGCTTTTTTCCATTTGCTTGGGCCAGTTGACTTGTTAATATCCTCTTCGAGTCTGTTTTTTTCTGTTTCCCTCTTTTCCAAAGGCATCTGCTGCTTTCCAAATTATTTCTTTAGGCCATTCAAGCACTAGTGAGGCACACCAGGCCAACACTGTGATCCGTTGTAGATGGGACATATCTGAGAGCGCGGCGCTTGCTACGTGAATGCCAGAGGAAAAGAACTCCAAAAGCCTGCTGTGAAGCCCACGTTAAGATGAAGCCATATGTACTCCAAGGACCAATCCAAAGAAAAGATGATGAAAAAGCCATCGTACTTTGGTAGAGCCTTTGCTACACCGAAATGTGAAATTTCCCATTGTACTTTGAGGCAAACCTGTTAGGAGCTGAGCCCTGTGCAAACATCGGGTCACCCGGGTGTGCTCCAGCAAACTTTTAGGGGAAGAAAATGACTGGCAGCGACTCCTCTGAGTGCATGGGAAAAGCAGCCTTGCAGAGGAGGGGGCAAGCGATGCTGTCTGAAAGAATTCCTCCTTTCAGAGAACAAGCAGTGCTTTCATGGCAGTGGATACTTAGCCGTGGCACACAGTATACAGATTACATCAGGTCCATTCGCCAGCTTAAATTATTTTTAAAAAACAAAAGCGTGAAAATTTTCAGTTCTAAATTTGAATTTTGAGGAGTAAAAGCTTAAATGATAAGGCATTATGAAGCAGGCAAGAGTGGCTGGTGGACTGCAAATAGCGTGGCTCTTGGAAAACGTGGAACAGTAGCATGCTGTTCCCTTGGTATTAAGGAATAGTTGTGTGAGATGTACAAAAAGCCAGTATTTAAAGTATATTCTACAGCGCTTTATGCAGGAGCATCAATAGTATTACAGATACTAATACATTACTACAGCTAGGTACTACAAGAAATATGATGCATTTACAAGTGGTGTCATCAGAAGAGTATGTAGGAGCTAAAAATACATACTGTGGCCATTTCAGAAGAGCAACTGGTTACACTTCTAACACTTCAGAAACATGTCATTTTTGTTGGCATTTATGCAATTAACACAAGTATCTAAAGCATGTTAAGTGACAGATTCAGCTACCTAAAAGTGGGATATGGATGCCAGTTTTGGGAACACCATCCAAGCCAGACCTTCGCTTTCAGTCTACTGCAGTAACTGAATTCTTCATCTCATGCCAGCGTGCTCCACCAGCCCGTCATCCCGAGATGTAGATGGCTCCGTTATTTGCCTTACTATGTCCTGCCCTTGTTTCACCCCTGCAACTCTTGCCACACAAAGCTGTGCTCCGAAAGCCAAGTGAAAAAAAAGAAATGAAATCAATTTGAATTGCAAAGTATAAAGTGGTAGGGCTGTGCTTGAATCTGCACACAGGCTGAACTGAGCTCCACAGAACCCAAGCTTTTCATTGCAGGGGTACTTTGTGTCGTTGCCTTTCCAGCTCTCCATGTCTGTCCTGTGGGCACAGCCACCACCCCTGAGACGAGGTGCTCCTGGAGCTGGTGCAGTTCAAGGGGAGGAAAAGCAGACACAATCTTTGTGTTGTCCAGATCTGGCCCGTGAGCCACCAATTAGACTGTTCTGAATGAGAGCACTCGGTTCTAAGGGCTGCTAATTGTATTTTAATGACAGGTTAAATGATAGGGCTGATCATTTCAGAAACATCCAGATCACTAGTTACGGGTAGCCTATGTGGTGCCTGAAGCAGGCAAAGCACTGTAGAAATATGAAGTAACATTATTAATGTTCTCAGTGGCCTTCACCGCCCTCCCACGAATCAGAAGCATCGTCTCTTGTTGGAGGCCATGGTCTAATGGTCCAATGGTTAGGAATATGATGGGATAAAGGTTGGACTTGATGACCCTGGAGGTCCCTTCCAACCATAATGGTTCTATGATTCTGTGATTCTAAGGCCCAAGCCTAGGCCCTGGCTGCTCACGCCTCTAATTTGTCTGCACCAGATGTTGCAGCATCCTGGAAATCAGTACAGAGGAGCAGCCATTCAAAATCAACCAGAATTCTACCATATTAATAAAATAATAATGATAAACATTACACTAGTGATAAATACTAACTGAAGTTCTTAGGATATCCCCACTCCTGAACATTCTACCTTAAATACCAGCTCCATCAAACTGAATCTCTGCACGAAGTGTGGTCAGGGTGCTTACCTGAGCTCACCAGAAGTGCAGATACCAACAAGCCACATGCCTGTGGTGTTACTGCTGTCCTCAGCGTTGCAGCTCACAGGAGGAGCAGTGGGGACCCCAGAGCCCCCCGTGCTGAGCTCTGCTTGTGTTGTGGGTCACAGGGATTTTGGTTTTCAAGGCTGGCAGGTTGGTACCTGCCAGAAGCATTACATTCCTTCCCAAATGTTTACTTGTATTTTGTACAAGATGCCCATAGTCTGTTGAGGAATCCATTCTCCAGAAAAAATATTTAGAGTGCAAGTCACAGTTTTCCCTTCAGAAATTCAGCCAAAACACACCAAATCTGCCAACCACTGACAACATCACCGGTGGTCAAGATGTTTATACATAAAACACTGTATCAGTGAGATTAAAGTACACATCTTGCCCGTGTAATAGATACCTAGTAATGAAACAGAAAAGCTGGCTAAACCCTTTTCTAAAATACATACTTTTTGGAGAATATAGGGTAACTAGTACAGTGGATTTTAAATGCCAAATCTAAGCAATTAGAATTTTGAAGAGACTTTTAACTGGTGCGGGAAAAAAAGGAGGCTTGTTTTCTCATTGGAAAATAAAATGCATGTAAATAAATACTAATTTTTTCTTTCTGATTTTTTTCTTTCATTTTTTTGGGTGAAGATTTAGGTGAGATTAATCCCTTTACGGTCCTAGAGTGTATTAGGTTTCACTAATCTGCCCTCAGTTTTGTGTGAGATTGCAGGCACGGGAGGAGCAGGAGAAGTGGTGAGATCATCCCTGGACACGTTACACCTGAAACGAGCGATTTTGTGCCTGCAGTTGCATGAGCACCTGTTTGTGTAAACAAGCCCCTGCAACTGCTTTAAAGGAGACATTTGTTTATGTAGATAGGGTGGCTGCTTACAGAACAAGATTTGCACTTAAGAAGCATTTTGCACACAGTTTTCACGGTACCTTTTTTGCAGCCACTGGACCCGGGAATTTTGCTTTCCGTGTAAATTTTCTGTCTCACTTGGTTGGGTAATGCTGTAGGTGTGTTATTTGTGTTCCCCCTTTTTACTGAGGCTGTGCAGCGATGGTGTCTGTAGACAGTCTTGAAAGATTCTTGTACTTTGTTACTAAGTGCTGGTTTTTTTCCTTTTACAGTGCTGATGGTGTTTGAAACTGAGTAGATCCAAGGCCAAATAATTCCTCCCTTTTCTGTTTCAGGAAACGCCTGTCGTAATGGCCAGTATGCTCTTACAAGTCTCACAGCTTGTACAGAATAGCAGACCTCAGCTGACGCCAGAGAAGTGCTGGTTTGGTAAGAGGTAACATTTAAGTTTATGTATTCACAGATTTTTTAATTAAAGATTATTCATTTGGTTTTCATTCTATTCAGAAAGGTCTGAGAAGTGGTGTCTTAGGGTTTTTGCCTGATTGACACAGATTACTTTCTCGTCTTCATTTATTGTTTTAAAGATATATCACTTGAAATCTACCCTGTGATTTTCTCACCTTTACTGGAAGTCAGGAAAGCATTTAAAATGTAGAGACTAAAATATTTTTTTTAAAATGGCAACTCTTTTTGCAAGAGATGAAAAGAATTAAAAAAACAAAGGGCTTGTCACTTGATGACAGAAAACGTTACTTTTGAAAGTCGTACAAACATGCAACCTGGCCTGCATTCAGTGTCTTGACTGCCATAAAACGAGAAACATTAATTAGCATAAATTCACAGTCTAGTTCTGGGGAGAAAAAAAAAAAAAAAGAGTAAACATTGCATAGTTCTCAGTAATGAGAACATTTTTGTTTTCCAGAAGACATCAGATTAATTCTCCAGATACTTTCAGTATATAGAACAACTTTTGATCTCCCCCTACATAATACAGCACGGGAGAGTGTCTCTTTAAATTCATTTATAAAATAATTCGGGACTGTGGGTGTCTTTGATCTGTTCCTCTCTGCTAAAGTACAGAAGAGAAGAACATGTCGCTTAGCAACCCCGCGCTGGAATGGGGGGGAGGCGGGGAAGGATGGATGGTCCAGAGTCACAAATGGGAAAGATTAATCCCTGTCAGAAAACTAAACTTCTGACAATGCTTGTCTAAAATGAAGCAAGCAAATAAACAAGCACGGGTGTTTGCAGAATTAGTTAATCTCACTTTTTTCTTTTTTTCTTTTACCCCAGTTCTGGTCTATTAATAGTAATCTTACAACCAGATCAAAGAATCAGACACGGGATAGGCAACACAGGCTTGAATAGCTTCAGGACTGGGTTACAGTCAAAGGGAGTCTAAAGTTTTATTTTTAAACCAGTTAAGCATATTTTACATTGAATTAGTGTTGTCAAGACTAATCATAATTAATTTCATACGACAGTTTGCGTCTGAACGCTTCAAATAAATTTCTTGTGGAATCTCATCCTATTTTACAGTTGGTCAGCTTAAGTGTCACCAGACTGGTTTATTTAGGGTCACTTACCTTCAAGATTTCTCTAAATGGCTGTCAAGCTGTGATTAGCTGGTAACTGGGTAACATCTTAGTAACTAAAAAAAAATAGCAATTAGGAAAGTAACTGTGCACTGAAATGGATGAGCAGCACTCAGACAGCCTTTACCATTTCTGCAGCTGCAAGGTGATGTCCTGCAGAGCAGTGGCCAGATACTGTCTCAAACTGCTCCTGCTCTTTCTGTTTCTGACCAGTGCTAGAGCAGACCTATTTTACCTTTTTCTTTTGCACAGGAACTCAAAAATCAAACCCCACAGCCCTGCATGGAAGAGAAAGGTGCTGCAAAAAAGGGTGTAAGAGGAAGAATGGCAGAACCAGTTGAAGTGTGGTATACTTCAACAAGTTTCACACGGATGAAAAATATCTCATAATTAAATAAAAATGAATTGTTATCTCTGGTCTTATGTTAATGATCAGAAAGATTATTTTAAATATTCATTTTTATGCCACTTCAGTGTCCTGATCACCTATAACTTATTGCTGAACATATCACTGTATAGTTAAGAGAATCCCTACGAATGGTTCATGTTTATCCCAGAGCTCGGTACAGGGAATTGTGCACACAAGTTCAGTAGTAAAATTGCAGATTATGAAAGCAGATGTCTACTTCCATCCACAGGCTAGAAGCTTATCTAAACTGGCATCTGTTGCCTATTCCAGCAATTACAAACAAACTTGAAACTAGACATTACTGAACTCTGAAGTAACACTTATTTTTATCTAGTAATAGAAATGGTAAATGGTAGCATGGACCTCATTAAGATCTAAATTTCTTGGAATAGTATACCTGATAACTCACTACATAAGTAACAAGATAATTTTTATTACATGTATAGTTAAGACCTAAAGAGTAGAATCCTTTCTCCAGTGAGATGAATGGGAATTTTACTAGTTACTGCAGGGGTGCTGGGATTTTACCCAAGATCTCTGAGGGTGTACTTTCTGTGTTGGCAAGTGCTTATGTTTAAGAAATCTAATTAAAGAGAAATGTGTAAAGCACTTGGCATTACATGGTCTAAGTTAGTTAACATACAGTATTTAGAACGAAGCCCAGATTAGAAGCAAATAATGCTAACTCAACTGTGAGCATTTCAGTAAAAATTACTCTATGGAGAAGCTCATGTAGGCTTTCAGCATTTTGTTTTTAACAAGTATTTTCTATATGCTTTCATTTTTATGATCCAAATAAATTGAGAGGCTTTATTTGAAAATTTGGGAGCTGAAGCGAATCCCATTGACTTGACTTTATCTTTACTCTCAATTACACCAGGGTCAACAATTATTTACTGTAACTTAATACTGAGTAAGTGTTTTTGCTGACTGCCAAAATCGAGTGGGAGGAGGAGTCCGGCAACAGTGCAACTCTTTTACTTGTGCTTGTGTTTACAGTACCAGTTCATATACTTAGTGGTTTTTATTTTTAGGAAACAGAAATATATAATATCCATGAAGCTAAGTTTATCTTGGTTGGAGATTCTTGTTGTTACAAAAAAGTTACGTGATTCCTCTAACAGAGATTGAAAATCTCTGGCTTCTCAAACAATCAAGCAGATTTTATGAGGCTGATAGGTTTGAGGAATACGTTTTGGACTATGTTGATTTAAAAACATGCACAATTAACATAGCTTTCTGGTTATGGCATTGAAGTTACCAGATCAGGATGATACATGAAAAACACATGCAGGTAAGACATTGTTTGCCCAAACATGTCATCAGAAACTGACTTCCTCAAGGTATGTCTCAAGCTGGAGACTAAAACACAGATGTGTGATGTTTTTTTAATTTCAAAGCAATCATTATAATATCGCTATGGTGCAGACTACCTTCACGAATTCTTAATCTCATTACTGACGGAGGGAGAGTAATCTAAATTCCCAGAAGCATCATGTTGGAGAATTCTCAGTTTAGTGCAAAAAATTCTTGAAAATATACTTGATGGAGAACTGGTCCCAGCTGACAGTGCTGGGGAAAATAAGGTTTTCTTTGGCATGGGACACTACACTGTGACAGCATTCTTAGGGAAGAATCTCTAATCTAAAATGCATCAGACTATTAATCTCTCTTGTAATCTTCTCCTAAATAAAGTTAGAATTATTCCACTTTTTTCACAATGCATAGAAGAGTTTGAAGTTAAATCCTTCTTAGATCCTTCTCAGCAGAGGGACAATGGCTATCTTTTCTCTTTATCTTTAAAGAAAAAGCACACTGGTCCCATTGCCCTTGGCAAAACAGTAGGTCATCACAGGAAGCTTTTTGGTATTTGAGGCTCAGTTTCCCCTGTGATCAGTACTTAAAGCAATAAGAACTGCAGCAGTGCCAGAGAAGCTGGACATATTTACTGCTTGCAGTGCTACCACAACATGTCCGACTCCAGCACCAGAGAGCTGGCATAGAAATGGAATGAAAAATTCACTTAAATGCTGTGGTGGTGCATATATGTGGAATTTGAAAGGAATAGGAGAGTTTATTTTTAAAAGGAAATTAATAAAACACACTATAAAGCTATGCAAAATAATGTATGGTATAAAAGAAGGTCAGGGAATTCTTGTCGTTTTTCTCACCAAGTGAGGAGCATGGGCATTCACAGAGGGAGATACATTATGCAAAAAAACCAACCCGAAAGAACCCATTCCCTGTTCAATTTCACAACTGCTGCCGAGTCTGTCCCCTGACTAGCCCAGCCGAGTGGGGACAGCCTGCCCTAAACCAGCCCTGCTTGCTGCTGTCTCTCACCAGTTACCACAGCAGCATCCATAATGTGTTGCAGCACTGAGAATTTCTGACTGGCAGAGTTTGGCAGGAGATAAAAATGTGCAGAGAGGTCCTTGTCCTCAGAAAGCCTGCTGAATAATACCTTTTTCCTTGGAAGAAGTCATATTTGCATAGGGAATGTGCATGTATCATTGACTGTGGCAGAGTATTTCCGGGGAAGCCCCTTTTTGATATTTTGGCAGCATGAGAGTGTTTTTTCCCAATTGCAAATGTCGCTCCATCTGCCACAAAGCCATTGGTTCCAACAGTCTGTCCTTCCCCGTTAAAGGGGCACCACAGAAACATTCTGTTTGCTGTTGAGATGTCAGGAAAGGACAGCAATATGAATATGTAGCCCTCTGCAGTAGTGTGCCCTGTTGGTGGAGTTTGTCATGAGAAAACATGCCAGCAAAGGAGATACATATTTCTTCCTACTCACTAATGAGTGAACTTTTGATTTAGTTGTATCTAACCTCATGTAGGTAAGATTTTTATAATCCCACTGGCTTAAATGTGAGCTACAATATAGCAATATTGGCATGAAGGGACCTTTAGATCAGCTGCCACCTTCCAATCAAAGCAGGACTGTCACCAACACTGGATCAGGCCTGCTGCAATTTTACCTAGCCAAATCTTGGGTGTCCCCCTCTGAATAACCTCTTCCAGTACTGTAGTGTCCTCCCAATGAAGTAGCTCTTCCTAATTCCAGTCTGAACCTCCCAGGCTACAGTGTGTGGCCATTGCCCTTTACTATACCATCTGTCACTACCTAAAAGACCTTGGCCCTGTCTTCTTTCCAATTCCAGTTCAAGCTGTTTAACATCATAACAGGTCCATCTCTGCAAGACACTCTGGTTTTAGCTAAACATCACATTTCCACAAAGAGATCCTCCTGATTTGTGTTTTGAATTCTGAATTATAACAAGGAAAAAAAGCATGTGATGCTTTAAACCCAAAAGGGACATCCAACAGAAAAAAACAATTCTAAAATGACTGTTTCAGTGATGACTTGTAATCTGTGCAGTTTCATCTACTTGATAATACCCAGCTAAGTGTTAGATCTAAAAAAAGAAAGAAATGAGAAAATCATTCCTTTGATATGCATTAAATTATTCAGTTAGTAAATTAGTGAATCTTATTGTGAGTGTTATTAGCTATTAGCATGTTACACTTCTTGATGTTGAGCATGAAGAACGTGTATGAAAATGAGGAAGAGATTTCCCTTTTGAAGTTGCTGCTACTTGAGATGTTGACATTTCTTTTAATTGGTGGCTGTCCTCTTGAATGCAGTGTTCTGCTGTCTGTTTTTATGAGATTCTTAATTTTTAATTTGTTCTCTCATTGATTAGACTTTTGTTTGAATGGGTAACTCTCGAAATAATTAGCCTTTCAAGGGAACCACGTTCTTCTAAATAGTTATTATTGAGTATCTCCCCCATTCAGCATACTTAGGCCTTTGAAGACACCAGGAATCTCACTGCAGATTTCAGGGATCAGACCCTAGAAGTGAAGAAAGATCATTTGCATTCACTTTATCTTAGGAAGATGTCTATTTTCTAGAAGAACCTACAAACATTTCTTCAAGCTCTGGGGTAGGATTGAGGAGGGAGTGGAAATGAGTGAAGAAAACAAGGTAATTCCATCTGAACAAGGATACCGTCTTCAAAGACACTATCAGCTTCAGCAGCTGGGCTAGTAAGCCTCGGTTATACTGCCAGTACTGGAAGCATACCGCTTCCTTTTATTTAAAGTCAATGTACATTTCATAAAAATAAACCCATTAAAAGCAATAGTCATTCTGCACATGAAGTTATTTTTCCACTAAAGAGCCAAGGCTCTTCAATAAGAACATACTTTATTTTAGAAATTATTGCCTGGGTTCCACTCACAGTTAAGAAGCATAGTGGATCATAAAATACTCCAACACAATGTGGATTGCTGCAATGATCTAATCCCATTCTGGTCCTGTTTGGCTTCTCTAAGCCAGCTCTTCTCCTTGCCCTTACTCTTGTCTTTCACCTCAAAATCTGCCTTGAGCATTCTCATCCTGCTGAAATGCAGTCCTACGCTTGCATGTTAGACTCTCTCCTTTCTATTTGCTCTTTCAAAACAGACTGGAACATCATCCTCATCCTTTCGCTACCTCCCCATAAGCTCTCCTGCTCTCTCTCCTTGCCTCCTCCGCACTTGGTCATTGCGGAGCCTCTACCACAAACAGAAATTCTCCTATCATTCCTGGACAGCCTTCTCTTTTATCCAAACCAGAACTTCAGCCCATGTCTCTGACATTTCTTCATGCAGGTCTAGTTATCTGTTCAAGGTTAGTATCTTAAAACAGGGGGACTTAGATTCTCTTCCAGCCTTGTCCTGCCAATTTATTTCCCTGTTTCTAAGAACTGTATGATTATATTGGTTCTTAGTCATTCCAGTCCACTGTCTCATCCTCAGCAGAGGTTACTCTCTGGTCAGCCCATAAAGACTGTATCTAAACTCAACAGTTATTTCTCCATGACAGAAATGGCATTTTAGGATACGTCCTTTTCTATCCCAACTGAAAACTGAAGCTTTGAACTGGGTGCTCATGATCTTATGGCTCACATATACCTTCCTGCTTTTGGGCTTGACCAGTGCTGGTAGAATGATCAAGTAAAACAATTTTATGTAATTTGTGGCTTTGCATCCTTACTAGTCTCTTCAGCCTTCTTTTGTTTCCTGCTTCTCTGTTGTTTCAGGAAGTTACTGCTCTTTGCTCCCCCAATACCCTCCTTGACCCACCTCCCCTAGCCATCTCTTTTACTAGGAAATGACTGACTCATCCTTCCAATGGGTAAGAATTCCAAAATTTCCTCTGTGGCTGAGAAGTCATTTCATCCACAAAGCTATCTCCTAATTTTCCTCAAAACACTGTCAAAAGACCCTGATTTTCCTGTCTCACGCACATATGCTGTGGCAGGGGCTGAGGGTATCACCCACCAGCATGACCAGTACCGCAGCCTCCTTGCTTCCACCTTCTCTCGCTTCTCTGTATGGTTCATCCCCAGTGTGTCACCTGCCTCCTCAAGGTTGCTGTTTTCAGCTGCACTTATGCATGGCCAATTACAGAGGGTTTTTAGTCCATAGTAAAGATTTTTAAAGTAACAGATAACAATAGCTGGCTGTTTTGTTTCTCCTAGTACTATTTCTGCAATACCTAAAGACTAGTATTTCACAGAATCACAGAATGATAGGGGTTAGAAGGAACCTCGAAAGATCATCTAGTCCACCCCCACTGCCAGAGCAGGACAACCTAGGGCAGGTCACACAGGAGTGCATCCAGTCAGGGTTTGCACTTCCCTGCAATAAATGCTAGTCATTTTTTAGAAGAAAGAGCTCAAAAACTACAATAGAAAAAAAAGGATCAGAAATGTCAACATCACCTTACAAACTGAAAATCACTATGAAAATCATGACATTGAAAAAAGGTGATCCAACACCTTGGGTTGTAAAAGTTGGTATAAACGACTGCCCAAGCCATTAGAGAGTCATAACTTAAAGGGAAGTTTCAATTTGGAGAAGAGCAATGTTTATAGAGTGGCTAATTTTATTTTATTGAATGCTATGAAAATACCTATTAAAATTGTAAGTTGTAGGCTAAAATACTGCAGTGCAGCTCACAGAAGAGCTAGCATGGACTATGAAATGGCCCCACGTGGTGATATATTTCTGACATAATATAAGCTATTTCAAGAATCCATTTACAAGTAGAGCTCTCCCCTCACTGAAATCAATAGGAGTTTTGCTAGTGACGTTAGTAAAATGAGGTTTTCCTCTCAAATTTATCCTGTGCAAGATTAAATATTGGGTCAGGAAAACAGTATCAGTTCTATCATCACTTGCACGTACCAGTGATTTTAAATACAACATTTGCTTAGGAGGCTTACTAAATGGAACTTGGAAAGTAATTTATTAATGGAAATTATTTTTTTGTTAATTTGTCTGGATTTCCTTATTGGTAGAGGTGTCATGTTATTTTGTATCACAGCCTATCTCTGCTGTACTGGTAAGAAATATGCACTGAAGCTGTAGGCCTGTGGGCATGAGAGGTGGGTTGTTTCCCTTCCCCATTCCAGTGGTGGAATATCAACAAAAGCGAGCATTTAATAGTACGAATTCCATTATTACACAGCTTGGAGCTTTGCAAGCACCTAAATGCTGCAAGTGCTATGATAATTTATCTTTGAACTTGTTAGCAACAATGCATAATTAACAAGTAAGCTGTAGGAACATGCAATTTGCTCTGTATTTACATGGTATTTGCTGTGTGGCTGTGGCACAATTACAGAGATTATACCTGTGCTGTACATAGTGTACAGTGTACTTTATTTTGTGTTATTTCCCATCACTTGGTCCAATGAAGCAGAGCACAGTGTGATGGAGTTAAACAAAGTATTTCATCCTGTTGTAGGTGGAAGCAAGCCACGGGTATGAAACTGTGTATTGATCTGCACAGTGCTGTTACTTAAATGATCACTGTGGTTTCTGGCTATTCAGGGTGGCAACCTTGCTTTTTGAGCTCAGGTTACTTATATTTTGGATTGGTGCCCTTTTGGTGATATAAATGGACTTGAATATGCAGATTCAAAATAAGACAGGCTGGTGTTTGGGGTCTTATAATTATAGTATAGCAATTTTTCCCTCTCGTGTATAATATTGTAGTTTCTATAATAATTACAGGTAAAAGAATTAATGAAAAGAATCAACCTTAAAACATTTTTAAAAACTGTGTGCCAGTGCATCACCATTTCTTTGCCCTAAAACTCCATTAGTATCAGAATACCAAATGTGAAGTTGCATAATGTAGGCATTGGGGAAAAAACACCAGCTAATGGTGAAAAGTGCAAAGAAATATGCTGGGTCCCTATTAGTCACATTTTATGTGATTCAGCATAAACTATAAGTAAAACCAAATTAAAAAAGCTGTTATGTTTGAGATCCACATCTAGCAGGAGGAGAAATAGCATACACATCACTTGATGCAGAAATTGCTGTGACACTTCTCTAAAATGGTGTTATCAGCCTTTAAACTGCTGCATGTGGTATTACCTGCTCTGAGGAGAAAACACAGACCTTTCTCGCACGTGGATACAACACTACACAGGCTGAGTAAGTTAACAGAAACATGGGTTTGTTTGCTGTTGCTGGGGATGTAAAATTTAACTTTGACGTATAAGAAAACAATCTAAGAGCTGCCTGTTCTGCGCTGGGTTGAAGAAGTAGGGAGCTCTTCTAAGTGTAAGTTGTTATTGTTTAGCTTCATAATAATTCTCTTGTCTTGCGGCGCTTGATTTATGAGTATGGCATTCAAAAAAATTCTTGCTCAGAAAGGCCAGAAGTGTGACATGACAGGACACGAATCGTGCTCTATTGATTTCCAGTTACTATGGTGGCTGTGTACAGCTACATCACAAAAACAAAATGCAGTTAATATAATTATCATAATGTCTTATGGAGATTTTACTCTCTGTGTTACAGCCGGCGCACTCACGGTTTATATCACCTGCTCCAGGTCCGCTGAGGTCAGGAAGGTGTCCGTGGGTCCCTGCAGGAGCCTCCAGGTCCGCTGAGGTCAGGAAGGTGTCCATGGGTCCCTGCAGGAGCCTCCATGGAGTGCGTGGCTCTCCGGTCCCCACGGCTGGGCTGGATTCAGCACCCAGGTCGGTAGACAAGCCTAAACTGGTTGTTTGGAAGTTGGGCTCAGGGAATTTTGATGCTTATCATCAACGACTTATTTCTATAACAGACTAAATGAAGCAGACTAAATTATCCCCAAGAGTTATTTCTGAGCACCAAGAGTTAAAATTTCAGTCCATCTCAGATAATGCAGCTTAAGAACATCAATAAGGTGCACTGTCTTTTTTGCACTGACAAAATCAAAAATCATTTCAGGAGAAGTTGGCTTGAGAGCAAAATATAACTTCCCTTTGCAAAATTTACATTTGAAAAAATGTTAATTGGTTTATGACTCGCAAGCTTCAGTATTTCTATACAGATTTTTTTTTAAATTTGTTTTTCAAGGTTTTCACATTTTCCCTTTGTAAGGGACAAGGGAAAAGACGCCCATATGTGTCCCAGTTAGTCACAGACATCATCATCCATGAATTTCATGACTTTTTAATTTCCATTTCTCATACATAACATCAGAAAGTGCCTGGGTGACAGTTGCAGCAACTGTTTACATTATCTAAAATACCGGCAAAGCATTTCCACTGCATACCAGGAAAGCCAAGGCCGATATTTTATAAACGTCTTGAAAGCAAACATTCAAGGGCAACTGCAAGACTTGGATTTGAAATTCTCACTCTGGTGTACGATGGCACTCAGTGTTCAAGTTGACTTTCAGTTCCTTTTCAATATTGCAGAGTCATTCTAACACTTTTCTTTTTAAGAGGACACATGATGAAGTACCCAGAACCCTCTGAACAGTGCAGTCATTCTTTTAAACTTGTGTCTGGAAAGATGGTATTTTACAATCTCTTTCCTCCATCTAGAGAACTGAGACAGGGAGGCTTTTTACCAGCTCCAGCAGGGTTGGGATCAGACTCTTCTACTAGTGTTATGATACAGTCTTATTTTTCATTAAGATGCAACAATAACAAGGAGAATCTTGTAATTATTTCTGGGAATTAAGTAATTTTTAAATGGTGAAATTGTATTGTTTCAGTTGTAATTTGGAACCCAACTACTTTATGTGCTGTTGAAAGCCTCATCTCTCACAAGGGATTTTTTTTGTGAGACAGAAATTGTAATGAATTGAGATGAGACAGAAGCTCTGTCGAGGAGCAGATTCAAGTTGTGAAGTGGGTAAAGTAGTGTTCTCTTTAGGGTTGGAAACACTATCTTCTAGTTAGAATGAAAATTACAGATGCATGTAAACTACAAGCATCTCAGTGAATGTGCATCTTAATCTTATCATGTGCAGTCTTAAATCATTTTCAATAAAATGTGCTTTCTATGTGGGTTTTCTAGATTCAGAAGTGGGAATATTCTCAGGGAGAATACTCAGAACTGGCTCTTTTGATGTTGTGTTCACAGAAACAGACACCACATAATGCAAGTCCATATAGAATGAATGGAATTAGGACAAAAGTTTGAAGACTTCTCGCAACAAATTGCTCACAATGGTTTTGAAAAAGCATTGAATTGCTTTTAATGTTTTTGAAAAAAAATTCAAGAAAATCAGTCTCTCATGGACAAATAATGAAAAGAGGAAGAAGAAAAATTCCTCTAACAAATATGAAACCGCAAATTATTCACTCAGCTCAGTTGGCAACAACCAATTTTTTTTGGTAGTAGGAGCTTGTGGAGTAGGAAGTAACTGTATGAAAAATGATTGATTCAGTATCTTATATTGCAATTCTGGAAGGCGTTCAACATCTAATTTAAAAGCTATTTTCTTCCCTTTACCCAGTAAAGAAAACAAAATGATAATCAATGTCTGCGAGCTGTTTTGGGCAGCTAGAATCTATTTTGTGTCCATGCAGTCCTGTGGTCACTGACAATAGGTAGCTCATAAGAAAGAGCTGTTATCTATTAGGAAAGATGTTTCTTGCCAGAAAAAAATCCCCAAACATGCCTGAGGAAAGATATTGTCATCGTAATCCTCTTTGTGTCTTCCCATTAGAGAGTAAAGGATTTGCCCTCCCAGAAGAAATACATAATTGATCTTAAACTTGGTGTATCCTTTCAGCCTTTGAGTCTCATGTAAACTGCATCTCCACCAGCCCATCTTTCAATCCACAGTAATAAAACAATCGGTGATTTACTTTCCTCTTGGAAGAATACAAAGCACACTTTGGCCATCTCTCTCCTAAGACCCCCTTTTGTCTCTTCCTGCCGACTCCCTGGAAGGAAGCCAGCCACCTTCTGGGTGAGATGCCACACTGAATGCTGGCAGTTATCTTCTGCTCAGGCTAGAGGGTGACTATAGTGTGTTCTACTTATGCCTGTGGCATGGTGGATACGAGTTCAGCATTCACATCTCCTCAACTCCTTACACGTGTATTCTTAATTCAATATTTAATTCCTAATTTGATTCCTGAGCAGGCACATGCTATCTTTCAAAGCCATAGCAGATGCGAGGGAGTCCACTTGATCCCTACTGCTTTACTTCACAAAAAACTAAAAATGCTAATGCTGTAAATAAGCATTACAGCACAATCTTTGGGTGAATGATACTCAGCATTACTACAGGTTTTAGTCATAGTGAAAGATTTTACAAGCTACTTTGAGCCAGGGGAAGAACGGTTTTCATTTAAAACAGTGATTTGTTCGTTCCTGTGAATGCTGATTGCTGTGGTTCTATTGTATGTTCTTGGCTTAGTTATACTGAGCTAAGCTAGCTTGTTGTAACTTAACACTGGCCATTGATGATAAGTTAACTTTACTATTTCTATGCTTTTACAGAGGAAGCTAGCAGGACTGATACATTTTCATATCCACTGAAGGCAACAATGGAAAAAAGGTGTATTTCTGCAAGAATGTTCAAGGCAACCTTTTCAACAAAGGATGGACACAGCGCAGAAGAGGATGTTCAAGAGCTATTTCATCAGGATACAGGAAGAGGATCTGCATCCAGTTGAGCTGTGCTTGAAACCCCCTTTAATTCCTGCCCTTTCCTCCCATGCTGGAAATTCACATTAGATTCAAGATCTCTTGAAGGGGCTCTGGATGGTAAAGCCAGTCTACTGCAGGTGGAATATTCTGCCCACTGTTCTGTGCTTGAGGAGCCCTTTCTGTGTTGGCCACCTGTGCTTGGGACAGGAGCTCAGGGCACACAGTAGCTCATTGCCTGCAAAGTACTTGTCAGAAGACAGCTAGTGTGTTGGTGGATCAACTTCAACAGATTCACTACAGAAGAGCTTTAATTCTGACTATAATCAGATTTCTCAGCCTGCTCAATTCTACTAACTGCAGGTACACATGTAGGTTGGTTGATCCACATAAAAAAAACACCACTGCCCTTTGCCTTTACTCTCCCCATATGCAATTTTGGAAAGTTTGCCTAGAAGGGGGTAAGAGAATGTTCAGCTGCTGCAGCCCCCCCGAAGCTTACCAGCTTTTTTGGTCTTGTTTAATTTGCTACATGTGATTAACTCCACTGTGTTTCTGCCTGGCAGAATCTGTAACTAAAAATATCCTGTGAGTATACGTAGTATGCTGCAACACTGTCAGAAAGTAAGACCACAGTCTTGATAATCACTGTTTTTCCAAAGAACAACTGCTCCCAACAGACAGGCTATTTTAGGCTGTAAATAAAAATCAGAAAATCAGATTTTTCTTTCCCTGCCTGTTCTTCTCCTGGGAATTTTAGTGCATTACTTTGTGCAGCTGCTTTGGGTGTTGGTGCCACCTTATTGATAATACCAGTTTCTTGGAGGATTGATCACTAGAGCTTACTCTGAAGTACACCAGTGAACATGAGAAATAATTTCCACTGGTACCAACGTCATATTTGTTGATATAAAATCTAGTGTTAGATCAAAACCAGTTACCTGAACTTTCTGTTCTAATATTGGTAATATATTTCCATCTCTCAATTTTGCAGACTGCCTTCTACCTCCTATTTCATGATCTAAGTCCAGTCACAAAGGTAGACACCCTTGATTTGTAGTCCTGTCAATACCAGTGGTGTCTGGCCTTGCCTCCAGTTTCTAGCACAGACACTAGCATCTAAATCATACCTGTCATGTGGACCTAATGCAAGATCTTTGCATGGTCTTTAAATCTGAGAAATTCTAATTATAATTCTTAACACTTCATGTATTATGCATTTTTTTTCTGGAAAAAGCTTTCTGTTATTTGGAATTCAATGGATTAGTTTTTGCTACAACAACATGTAAATCTGAGAACTTGAGAACAAATCATAATATTTAGCACTAGCTGTACTTCTCTGATGCCCCAAGATGACGCTGAGAATGATTTTCTGTGGTTGGAAAAACCCTAATTACTTCATGGCATGGGTACTGCTGTCATATTACGTCTGTATCCTCCCATTTGATTGAATACTACTCACAAGCATCCTCGACTTGCTGAGTAGCTGGTGATTTGTTTTAGTCAATTGTAGCACTGTTGAGAAGCACTTTCTTTCTGCTTATATAAATAAAAAAACATTTAACCTTGGACAAACATTAATCTTGCTATTTTCTTCACTGAGGGAGGAGTGGGCTTTTTTTGGGAGCAAACCTATTGAGTGAAAGAGTATCTCAGTCAACAAGGGTCAGCTCTGGCACTGAGAACAGTGGAGGATTTTCAGAGAATACAGGAAAAAACTTTGGCTTTAAATAAATGAGTAGAAAACTGCTTTGTGTTGTACCCAGACATCACATGTGATAATCCAGACATCAGAAATTGTTGCCATGATTGTGATCTGTCATTCTCATGCTCTTCCACTTTGCTTTGCCATTTACAGCATTCTTGTGCTTGACTTTAAGCGGTCTGATGCTGTTACTTGGTTTGACCTTAAAAGTATTAACATTGCAAAAACATTTAGAAAGTTGAAAAACTGTTATCCAGGAAAAGTTCTCGAAGCTCAATGAAAGATGTGAAGTGACTGAACAACCCACTCTTTGATTTACTTGGTTTGAAGAGGTCCTGTCCCCCTCTCCTTGCACACCACCAGCTCCACTTGCCCTTGCTAGTGCTGCTTCCTCTAAACTTTTTCATGATGGGTTCTCTCTCCCCTTTATAGGATTTATTCAAGCGTCTTCACCCTCATCACTTCCTAGTCCTCTTTCTGAAACAGCATGAGACCCAGCTATTACCTATTGCCCACCTTTGTGCTCTGTTAGCAATTCCTGTTTTTCTTTTTTTTTTACCCTTAATTGTAGTTACATACCTGAACATGTTTTACGTTGGTCCTTCACGCCTTTAATCCCACAATGTTCTATGTAATGTCCATCATCCCAGCACTCCCTTCTTCTTGAACCACTACAGCTCCTCAAAATTAGCAGAGCAACAGTGATCAGAGGATACAGCTCATTAGAAACACAGCACACAGTATCTTCTGTTAATTTGTAGCCTGTTCTCCAGAGACCCCTTTGTCTTTTCATGCACTGAGCAGCTGGAAGCAGGGAATGTCTTCATTCCCTTTGCTCGGCAAATTGCACCGTAGAGGACATCACAGTTGTCCCGGGGATGTTTACGGCCCTGTACTTTCATTTGCCAAGTCCTTACCTCCTATGCTGCAGACTTACCTCTTTGCTATTGTAGCCCTTCAGCTTTCCGTTCCTCAATTTTCCCTGTGCTGTTCCCCAGCAGCAGCCTGGCCAGGATAGATGAGACTACTCCAATGTTTGCTATTCTATTACTGTTGCTCAGCCACATCCCACAGTCCAGTTATCTTGCTGATGAGATATTAAGCAAACAAGCATACCCACTGGTGCCTCAAAGAGAGCACTTTAACTTAATGCCAACCCATTACTTACCCTGGAAATTTAACACAAGCAATATTCACATAATGTGGGTAGGCAGGTTTTTCCCCCATAAAAGGGGTCACTTTCACCCTGAAAGGAAGAGCTGAAACCCAAGGCACTTGACTCCATAAGTAGATCAAATTGCTTCTAAATAACATGATCTTTTTTTTCCAATTCTGAAAAATCCATCAGAGGAAAGAGGAGAAGTGGGGAATAACATCCCTCTCTTGTCAATTCAGTTACAATTCCTACTGAAATAAAGGAGTAGTAGAAGAGAGAGTCACAAAAGAAGATAGGAAAGAAGCCCTTTGCTAGAAAAAAAAGAACAGTTTCATTGATCCAAAAGCCTTACTCTTACTGGCAAGAATTATATGAGGAAAATAAAAAGCAGGATTTCAGATAAACAGGTCTATGGGAAGGTACAAAACTCAAGAATGAGAAGTTTCATTTCCATATAAAATATAAAAGAGCATCTCTGGTGGGAAAGTGTGATCAACAGGTTGGGGCTTCGCAAAATCAAGCAGTGGCCTTTTGGGTTATCTGTTACAGTCAATACTATAAGAATAAAAGATATGATATCTCATAAAGGGATTAAAAAGAGGTTTTAAAGTGGAAGTGGTTCATTTTTTTACAGAGTCACGGAACACATTTGCCTTCAAGTTTACTGTATCCTCATCCAATATAACAACACTCAACAAAAGTTGAGGTGTTTTTTCCAAACAAAGCAGACAATACTTGGCAATAGGAAGAGGAAATTAAGTAGTTTGATAGATTGCCATTCCTTCCTCTATCTGGTCAGTGAGTTTAATTTTTACTTACATTATCTAGGTGTGAGCACAGAACTCATATTCCATGAAATAACAGTATATCTTGCATGAAACTGAAGCTCAGCTGAGCACATCTTAAAAGAGCATGACCTGTAGGAGAACACAGACTCAGCAAACCTTAAAGACAGACACATCAGGTTGAGCACCCTAAAACTGTGTCACTCAAACCCCACTAACTGGTTGGGAATAGTTAGGCTGATATTTAGTATTTTCATTGCATGTTCTTGTGGTGCTGCTGGCTGCAATGTGATCACAAGCACGTGAGTTTTGGGGACCACAGAGCTATGAGCCAGCAGCATCCTGGTGTACAATAAAGTCTGCTATTCCGATAACCACTGAAACTTCTCAAAATCATGCCTAAAGAGAGGCAATTGCATGTCCATACCTGTACTTATAGCATTCTTCTGCTGTTTTTTATTTCATTGAAGATCCCATGGGCTATTAAGGAGAATGTGTATCAGAATATGTATCAGAAAAACACCTTTCCTCAGAATAGAAATCAAGATCAGTAGGCAGAAAAACCTCACTACTTAAATAGGGCTCACATCTGAATTACAAGTGTGGCCAATGCATCCACCAATCTTCTTCTATAGTTGTTCTGGTTGAACAAGGAATACTGTATTGTGTTAATTTTGCTCTCTGCATACTGCATGATACAAGGGGTTCCACTATGCCAGGTACTGTGCAGGTGTAAGGGAATAGGTAATCCTTGTCCTGAGCACCTTCAACTCTAAATAATGTGTCTTCATCTCCTGCATTCTCAGCCTTCAACTAGAGGTTATTTTTCACCACTAACCTATCCGGTAGTAAAAGGGCTCTGAAGAGAGCTGTATCTTTGGTTTAAATAATTAACTACAAGGACTTGGATATTCCAAGAGCTCCCGCTAATCTCAGACTTCCCAGAAGTTTGTAAAATAAAATAAGTAAAATAAAATATAATCAAATAGCTTAACTCACCATCAGACTTCCCAGAAGTCAGAAATTTGTAAAATAAAAAAATAGAACAAGATCAAATAAAATAAAATATAAAATAAGTCTTAACTCACCATCAGTTTTACAGCATGGGGGCGGGGGGGCTGCTGCCACTCACCACCTGGGACCAGACCTGTTGCTGCCCTGTCCTGGTAGGTTTGCACTCAAGGCAATGGCAAGATAGCAGTTTATTTCAGCTGAGAATTTGACACTGAGGGAAACTTGTCCTCCATAATTACTTTATAATTGGTGAAAAGTGCTTTCTATAGCAGCTTGGTACAATACAAAATCATGGTTCAAATATTCTGGGCTTGTGCTGTGCAATGGCAAGGAAGGATGATGACCTGGAGAGTACAGGATGTTCATTTGAGAGTCCACAGAATTACTATGGCTGTGATATAACAGACAGAAACTGTTTAACCAGGCCTGAAGTTGCTAGCAGGGGACCAAGGAAATCAATGAAGCAAACGGGAGAGCTGGACAGTTTATGACCTCTCAGCTCCTCTATAATGTCACACAGACTTGTATTTATTAGGAAAATAAATGAACTTTACTGAGTGAAATACCAAACTGTGATTGTCTTCTGTGGAGAAAGAAGGTGAATATGTCATTTATTGGGATCCTCTAGGTATGTTCTGTTTGTCCATGCACTGTGTCACATTGTCTTTACGACCCACAAATATTCTGGCAAAGTAAGTTTAACAGCAAAAATTGCTAAGAAAGCAACTAAAGCAATTATTCCTGTATATTTGTGGAGTGGCAGAGTCAATCCCACTGCAGGCATAAAGGCACAGCCTTGGGACAGGCAGCAAAGGCCCCTCTGTTCCCCTGTCCCTGCCATGCCTGTCCAGGAGCACTGCTGGGGAGCAGAACAGTGCTGGGAACACGGTCAGCAAATAATGTCAATACTAGAGAGGCTGTCTCTGCACCAAAATGCATTTGCTTTGATATGCAGAGCTTCATCATCTGTAGGAAATATTTCTACAAATTGCTGGCCTGCCCGGAACCATAACACTGGCAGCAGGGTGATGCTTTGCTTCAGTTTTCATCCTTCTGGCATTCTGCAATACAGTTCAACAGGCTCTGGCAAGCGCCCTGACTTGGGGTTTCACACTGATAAGGAATTACAGGGTTAAAAATGTTCTTGAAAAGCTGAAGATCACATTTTTCAAGTTAATGCCTACGGAGTTACTTTTCTTCTAAACATGCAAATTTACAAAATTCAATGTAAACAGACTCCTCCAAAAGCAATAAGTACTCCAACCTAAGGAAAACCAAATATTGAACTCTTTTAAGCAACAGCAACAAAAATATTCAGAAACTCTTGTCATACCTTCAAAGGAAATTCCCTTTCTCTATTACA
Source organism: Aegotheles bennettii (assembly GCA_013398125.1). Taxonomy (NCBI): domain Eukaryota; kingdom Metazoa; phylum Chordata; class Aves; order Caprimulgiformes; family Aegothelidae; genus Aegotheles; species Aegotheles bennettii. Next base: position 94,890 of record VZRW01007950.1, read on the forward strand.
GAATTGCCTTTTAGAACACCATGCTGAAACTACTAGCATTGAAAAATGTTTCTAGCCATCCTCCAAAGGAAGGAAAAGGATCCCTTTACTCTCTGTATGGTAGGGATTTAATAAATTTGAAACACACAATGGTAAACTTTGTAAAACTGACTTTAGGTAGCTGAAGTTACACTGGATTGTGCTGCCTTAATTAACTTTCAAAGCAAAAGAGAACATTGGAAATCTCACTCCTCAGAGATAAAATATTTACTGTTTTCATTACTACCAGCAACCAGGAGTCAGCTCGGTGGCTGGAGGTTGTGAACTGCCTTTAGGAGAGCATCTCCCAGCGAAGAGCACCTGGACACCCGAGGAAGCAATCCCACGTACGTGGCTGATTTACTGCTACGGCTGCGCCCGGCGCCCGCTGCGAGCGAGGAAATCGATCTCTGCTAATGAAGAGAGAAAAGGCAGTGTTTGCAGAATGAGGCGGCACTTTCTGGGGATAAGGGAGCCACAGGCTCAGAAATGCTGCTTTGCTAAATAAAAAAAGAAGTGGAAAACGTGGTTATTTTTCTTAACATTTGCTAATTAAGCCCCTTGAACTGCGCTTCGTTAAGAGTTGCCTAACCCTGTTCAATGCAGCGATGGAGGTGGCCAGGGGTGGCTCAGGGCTACCTGCTGGCACAGGCAAGGCTGCCACACACACAGCTTGCTCAGGGCGTAGCAGCTCCGGGTTTGACCGATGGCACACAGGTGGTCACCATGGTTAGTCCAGGTGACTCTGGTTGCACTGCTCCAGCTGCTGGCCTTGGCCTTCAGGAAACCTGCGCTGGCATCGTGACATGGACACCTCCAGCCACATCCCCAACAGGACCATCTCCCGTTGCCCTCGGCGCCTGGCAACAGCCACCCAGGCCCATGCCATGGGTGATGCTCATGTTGGCAACCACGCTGCTCTCCTCGCTGCGGCACCAGAGCCCTTATGCTCCCTGCAGGCCACGGGCAGCCACACCTGCCAGGGAGAGCAAGGGGACGGGGCAGAAAGCAGGGGATAGCACTGCACAGCAGAGGGGCTGCACCCCCTCCATCACCCTCTGGCCACCTCCCTGCTGCCACACAAAAGAAATCTCTGCCTCCTAAAACTGATGAGCACTAAGCAGGGAGAAAACTATTGCCCCTCCTGGGGTCAGCAGATGGCATCGCTTCCTGGGCTAATGGGGAGGAAGCCCTCCGCTGTCAGTGCAAATTATTTCCCTTTAAGCTCTACCAAGATTGCCTATTTATTTGGCAGGCAGTCAAGCAACACCCTCTCTGCAGCTCTTGGCCTCAGCTCCCAGGCCCCTCTCCTCGTTCAGCCCCTCCAGGTGTTGCCAGGATGCTCACTGGGCAGTTAGCTGGAACTTTAGTGAAAAAGGGGGATTCTGAAGAATGACAAGTTCCCTGTAGATCCTTAGAGGGACCCTTATTTTTTTTGTTTCTTTTCCACATGTAAAGAATAATTAAAACAAACAAAAAAAAAGTCCTGCCAGAGTAACAGGCAATGATGCAAAGTGCAGAAAGCTGTAAGTCAGCAGGAGCCCTGGCACTACAGGCTTGCCTTTGAATCCCCCTGCCCAGGGCACCCCAGCTGGCGTCCTGCTGCTCTCACAAGGTACAGGAGAGGGATGGACCCCCAGGAGCAGAGGAACTTCTCTGCAGGGCCAGTTTGTGTGAGAACTGGGGAGTTTTCATTTTGCATGAAAAAGGAAAGAAGTTAAATGGTTCTCAGGAGGCCCCTTGCTCCCCTCGCCTCAAGGAGAGGCAGCTCCCTGGAAGCCTCATGCCCACCCCCCTCCCAGAGCAGCAGAGCCCCTTCAGCTCCAGCCCCACCACATGAAGGAGGAGCAGAAGGATAACCAACACTGCTGGACAGGCAGGGACCCTGATCGCCCTCCCACCACTGCCCTCCACAGCAGTGGCACAGAGGGAGGACCACCAGCAGCCCAGGGGATGCTGCAGTGGCTGCATGGGGAAAATCCAAGCTCCTCTTGTACTTCGAGTTGGGCTGATCAGCACCTGCATCCTCAGCCCAGCCTCCTCAAGGGGCAGGGGGCATCTCCCACATCCCTGCTCCCCTCTGCGGGGAGAAAGGCTCCTGTCCATGAGCACAGCCTCCCTAGCACACCGAGGGAATGCTAAGGCACAGCTCATTTTTAGGAGCAAGTAGGTTTGTACTTTGCTTCAATTTCTCCTTAAATTCCCCCTTGTCCATAGCAGAGCAGGAGGATTGCCAAGGGCAGAGCAGCAGCTGATGAGTAAACAGGACACCAATTGGGGACACTAAATCTTCTAAACCCTTCCCCGACAAAGGCAAATGCCACCAGGCCTGTTCCACCTCATACAGAATCATCTGGGTCCCTCTCACTGCTTTTGGAGCTCACACACAGATCCTGTTACATATATTAAGTTTTTAATAAAACATAAATGAATGAGCTCTCATGTCATTGTGCAACCAACCTTCTCACAGCCGAGGAGAACATTCTGTCTGCTGGTACCACAGGGTGGTTGTTCCTTCCCATCCCTCCTGCCCTCCCAGGCAGAAATTCCACATATACCCCCCCCTCCACCTCCCCTTTTGCCACCATATTTATTTATTTTACACAGCAAAGCAGGAACTCAGAAACTAAACGTTTTGATTGGGTTTCTGCCATGACTAAAGCAGTGATAAGGAATGTGGCTCGGCTGAAACACATCAGCTCCCAGCTTTAGTTTAGCAGCTCAAAAAGAGAGTTTCCAGAGACATTTTCAATTTTGCGAGGTCGTTTCTGGGCAACTAAATGATGAGTGAACTTTGCCTGGTGTTAAGATAAAAAAACTCATCCAAGGAGACGAAACAGAGTCAGGTTTGATGTTTAGGACTGCAGAAACTGAGTCTCTGATCCCGAGTGCTATAAAAACAAGGCCCAGGGAATAGACTGCTGCTTTCAGTTTACTTAATTAGTTTATACACTGAAACTATGAATAAAAGGGCTGTGCAGTTGCTTTGGCTTTAGTAGTAACCCTGCAACCATGACAACGGGAAAGCATTACTGAATCACCATGACAAAGAATGGGAGAGGAGGGCTGCTGCCACAGAGGAGCTAAGTTGGGCCCATCAGAAATTCAGTGTACGTGGAAAAACACACCCCGCTGTTGTTGCTTTATTTAATGCTCAGGCTTTAGGCCTCTGTGAAAATAAATATCTTGGAACAGGTTTTGGGCAGCTCACAAGTACCCATGTCGTTTCATTAACTGTTGGTAGCAGCAATATCTTGCAAAGTCAGGATGCAATGCAGTTATTTTTTGAAAAATAAAGAAAACCAAGTATTTACAGGCCTGTGGCCCTGCCTAGCCCAGGCCCGGCCAGCATGGGGGCGGGGGGGCTGCTGCTCTCAGCTCGCCGAGGATTTTGTCCTAGATCTGATTAAAAGGGACAATGAAAAAATTATGTGTTTGCTCCCAACCCTTCCCCCTGGTTGGCACCCTCTTAAGGACCAGTGTCTGAAAGGAGTTTGCAAGCACAGGGATGAAACTTTCACAGGGGGCAGGCGTGCACCCCCAGCCCGCCCTGGCCTGTCTCCTCCTCTCGCCCCTCCAAACAGCCCCTTCCCACACAGGTGCTCCTGCACAGAAGACAGAGCAGAAGGAAGGAGAAGGGCTGCTTTGCTTTTTCATCTGTGAAACATCACATCAGACCAACCCCCCTGCTTGCTCCTGCCAAACCCCCTCCCCATCAGGGGGTCCCGCTCCCAGCACAGCCGTCCCAACAGAGCCCTTCCAGAGGATCCATCCTCCCTGCCAGCACTCCCTTAGCTCAGCCCGAGCTCACCTGACACTTCCCAAAGCAAAGATTTGACCCAGAAAGAATACATAAAAAAAAGAACAGCACTGCCTGCAAGACGAGTAAAAATTAATCTGCCTAATAGCTGGACGAGGCGTTTGGGTCCAAGGAAGTAACTAAAAAGCATCTTGAAGCTTATTAAAACAAAAATCAATGGAGCACAAAGCGTATCCCTGCTTCTCAGGGGCAGGGCTGGGATTGCCCACCTCGGAGGTGTCTGGTTGAGCTGGAGCTGGACAAGGGACATCCGTTAATAGTGTCAGGTCAAACTGAAATACAGCATTTGGGGTTTGCATTTCTAGGAAGTCCATTTTCCCATGGAGGAACCATCCAGGCAGGTCATTTTTGAACAAGTTTACTTGTGTACTTGTGTATAATATTAGACGTCAGAAAGCAGTGAAGAATAACAGAAGGAATGAGGATGAATAAAAAGGCTTAAAGTGCTTAACTCTACAAGATGTGCGTCCCTTTACTTATCTTTGCTGCTCAATAAACAGAAATATTTTTCCTGCTGCATTGTTAATTGCCACCTTTGGTTCATCTCAGCAATGCATATACATCAGAAAAAAGGAAATACTTTCCTGAAATCCTACGGCAAGAGCAAATGCAAACGCTGCCAGACATTTTTAGGTTGGTTGTTACTTCACACCAGTGAGAGCAAAACCACAGGGATTGTCCAAGCACAGCAGATGGGTTGGGAGAAGGCTGTCTTCTTCCAGCAGCCTCCACCTTCTCCTGTCCCTGCTGCCCCCAGCGTTACCAAACAGTACTGGACAGGAAAACCAAAGGTCATCCTGCCACCAATAGGCAGGTGCAGCAATACAGAGCTTCACTGGCTCCAATTTGTGGGCTTTCCTTAAGATGAATACACACTTCAATTTAAAAGGGACAACAAAACCAGGTTAGCTTCTAAAGCAAGCCACCAAATGTAACATTTAAGGCTGCAAAGTCACCATGCACAGCTCTGTTGAAGAGCACTCACCATGTCACCTGCACCAGCAGCTGACCAGCGTGCCCAGCAGCCTTGGTCGGCCAAGCCTTCTTGTGCAATTAGCAAATATTTGATAATTATTTTGCTACATCTGACATTTTTAACTGACTCCCAATTCCCATGACTATGTTAACAGCCCCTGGCATCCTTGGGAAACATCTAACAGCCTCAAATACCTTTAGATGCCCCCAGCATCAAATCTGTGTCTCACCAAATTTATTCCTCCTTTTCTTTCCAGAAATTCCCTTGCTCAGAGCATTAAAGCACTGAGAAACTGAAGACACAAAATAAACCATTTAAATATGGTCTTAAATCTCACAGAAATTGTACAAACTCAGAGGGGATTTGAAACCTTTTCTATCCCCTCCCCTCAAATTAGTAGCTACTGAAATACTTCACTGCTTCAGAAGTCCCTGTTGCAGGAAACTAAGCTACATTTTTAACATTTGCCATTGTTTCCTTTATTGCCATAAAAATACTTTTTTGTCAAATTAAAACATCTTTCTGAAAAACACACAACTATTCTAATATATCAAGTGTTTTTACTTATGGTTTCAATAATAACAGGAACTCCTCTGTTCCAGGGAAAAAACCCCCAGAATTCTTCCATAAACTTGAAGAGCCCAAGGTCCCCCCATTTTTCTCTAATTTCTCCCATTCTTCCCTTTGCCAGCTGCTGAAGACCCCACCCCAGCATCCCCAGCTCTGCCTCCAGCAGAAAGACTGGGATGCAGCACTGGGAGGAGCAGGAGGGCCAAGGGGGAGCACGCCCTCCTGTGGAACAGCCAGCTCAGCCCTGGCAGGAGCTGCTGCCTCCTTCCACATGCCAAGAGATAAAGGCAACTCAATCTCAAGTGAGATTTTCTAAAATAATGTTAAACAAATGCAATTTTAAAAATTCAAAAAATTTTTTTAGAAGTGATGTTAAACGAATGCAATCATAAAACATCCAAAAACATTTCCTAAAAGTAATGTTAAATAAATGCACTTAAAAAAACATTAGAATACAGTTTTTAAAAGTAATGTTCAGGACTGTGGCCTGAAATGAGCTGTTCATAATTGAGTTGCCTTCACCTCATGATGAATTTTTTGTTTCTCACATTTGATTGAGTCCCCTTTATCTCATCACAATTTTTTTGTGTTGGAGAAATCAGAGCCCCATGAGCAGAGCCACTGCTCCCCAAGGGTCTGTTCACTGTACTGAAGGAGCACTGCCTACTGACCAGTGTGCAATTGTCCTGGTGGTGAAAAGTAGAAGTGGCCAGTGGCCAGTTGGCGATGACCAGTTGTCCCTTTCCTGACCCAGCCATGACATGATGCACCTCTGTCCGCACTTTGGGTCCCGACTAAAGCCAGGTCCCCGACCAGGCAGTCCTGGAACCACAGCCTCACCTGCTTTTTGGGATAACACATCACAGAGCAATTTAGGATCTTGTGAGCAGACCAGAATTTGGATCACAGACAGAATGAAAACCTCACCTTGCTTTGCCCAGCACTGTGTTGGTATCAGTATTATGCTCAGTGCGTAACAGCTATAGCCCACATTGCCCTACCCCCAAAATACTGCAGCCAAGGAACATTTTGGGGCTTATTCTGCATTTTATGAAAATATCTTAGAAAGATCAGACAGATCGGTCTCATTGTTCTTGTGGATTCCTTTGTCAGAGCATAGTTGTTATTCAAACGTACCCTCTGGGTTAGTTTGGGAGATGCCTCCATTCTTCAGCCATTCAGACCCCAAAGCTCGGCTCTCAGGGGCGTTGGGAGCCCCCAGAGCCAGGCTGTTGGGGGGGGTGGGATTGGGAGCCCCCAAAGCTAGGCACCTGGGGGGGTGGGAGCCATCATTTTGTCTCAGCTAAGACCTAGGAAAGCATCACGTTCATCGCAGTTTAACTTACCTTGTACAGCAGTGGAGATGCCTGTTAGCATATTTACAAAGGCTTTACTAACTAGCTACTCCTCTAGCTGTTGTAGAAGCCTGAGGGGTAGCTGATAACTCCAACTGTTTTCCCTGGAGGATTACACACTGATAACAGACCACAGCCAGTCTTGAAGCCAAGGCCCACCTCTGAGAGTATCCCCAAGCACAGTTTGAATATGAATACTCCATACCAGTAACCTAGAAAATCTTTACTGAAAGTTATCCCAAGACTTCCTTTCCCTTTACATCCACATCTTGGGATGGAAAAGATTGGGAGAACAGGAGTAGGAACTGGTCTACACTTTAGCTAAAGATAAGTTGGGTTTTGTCTTAGTCTCCCACAACTCTCCAAAGCTCATAACTATGCTGCCAATAGCTATGCCCCCTTTAGGTATTGAAAGGCAGCAATGAGGTCTCCTCAGAGCCTTCTCTTCTCCAGGCTGAACAGCCCTAACTCTCTCAGCCTTTCCTCACAGGGCAGGTGTTCCAGGCCTCTGATCCTTTTTGTGGCCAGTCTCTGGATTCCCAACAGCCAAACCCAAGGGGCTCTGTCTCAGGAGAGTCAGGGGCTGCTGCTCACTGGCAGGCAGAGAGGGGTCCTGCTCTGGCCTGGCCACCCACGGGTTCTGTCCCCGGTCCCCACTGCACACAGCCTCAGCAGCTACTGAGCTTAACACAGGTATAAGCAAGCACATCCAGCCTCTGTGGAAGAAAATGTGTCAGCACCTTAATGGTGGCAGGGACTCAGCACTGCATTTCAGAGCAAAGTTAAAGCTCAAGTCTTCCTATTCCTCTTTTTCACTCAAGTGCAATGGTAACCCTTATCATGGCCATACTCACCTGCATGGGCTTTTGGTTATGGCCAGCAGAAAATATTTCTGATCAAAATCTAAACCATAACTTTAATTTGGCATCACATCAAGAGGAGAACATTTGTTACTGCTTTGCAAGGAAGAAAAACTGGAGACAGCAGGTAGAGAGGAACAGCAAAGTCCAGCTCTTCCCCCGCAGAGGACCCCAGGCAGCAGTTCATACCAGAGGAGTTCAAGGACCTTTAGCACCTCTTAGGGCTTTTACTTCAAACTGCAATGCAAGCAGTAAATACATGGGCTACACCCCAAAACAGAGCAGCCTTTTGCAGAAGAGATTATCTAGAGATAGGTGGCCTTGGCAGAGGTGAGAAGCAACCACCAGGGGTTTGTCACTATTTCCATTCCTCACCTTTCATTCTGATACTAATCCCTATATTTAATCTGAATATTAATAGATTATTTTCAAACTATTTATCTGCAGACAGAGGCCTATTGGCTTCCTGTAGCTATAGGCAGAGCCATGGAGGACCCTCAAGGGTCTGCATGAGGAGCAAAGAGGGTCAAGCATCTGAAAAACTGATGAAGGCTACCCACGCTGAAGGAGATCCAGATCTCAGGAGACACAGCACATGACTTCCCTGTGAGAAAGCAGCCTTTTAAACTTTTAGGGAATAAAAATCTCAGGAGAGGACACAGTGTTTTGTTACCATGATTGCTGGAACAGCGATTCACCCCTGAAGAAGCACATCAGGGATGTGGCACCCTTGTCCCCCATACCCAGTGTGCTGGTGGTGGTGTGTGGGACCAGTGGGTGAGGGAGGTGTATTCACAACCAAGGGAAAGATGACAGCAACCAAAATACAAAATGAAAGGTGTAGCACTTGGTTGGACCCCACATCTCCCACCGCTTAGAATAGGAAACAGGTCTGGTCCCTCCTACAAGCAGAAAAGTCCAAGACAAGCAACAACTTGTGTCAGCCTTTGCCCCTTATGTAGCCCTTGCTCTCATACAGGAGATCAGTCCCATTTCCTTAGATTGGGTTAGGATGCAAATATATATATATATGTATATATACACACACACTTTGGCCCTGGGGCTTCAAAACTCTGAATTGATGAAGTGTTTGAATGGTTCTTTGCTTCAGGGCTCTTGAGCTTCAGCAATATATCTAAAACCACCTGTGCTCTCATGACCCTTGCTGACAGGCAAGAGAAGCCGAGGTGGAAAGGAAATAGGGAACAATGGCATCAAAATAAGGTTTATTATTTAGAACTGAGATTTGGAAGAGACAGACATGGCAGATAACAACGAAACAATATGCCAGGCTCCAGCTGCGAGAAAGGATGGTACTGAAAGGCTTGGGGGCAAATAGAAATCCCTATTTCTCTGGTATCAAAAACAAGAGAGTGAAAAGGTCAGAACTTTGTGGTCTAGAACTGTCTAAGGGGAAAGCAACTGAGGCCCTTGGGTGCAGCGGAGGGGTGGAATAGCCTGAGGCCCAGCCATAACAGCACAAGCAGCACTCACCCACTCCTAGGAAACAGTGCTTAAACCCTGCCTTCCTGAAAACCAGTTGAGTAGTCCTTTATAATAAATGATTACTCATGAGATTATTGCTACAAACCACTTTGTACATCACCTCAAGCCAGAAGACAGCTGAAACCCATCATCAGTGAATTAAGGAAAAGAAATTTCCACTACAGAATTTTAGCTTGTTGAAGGCACTTTAAAGTCTTTTAAAAATTGCTCTAATTACCAACTCGTCTGTAGAAGGATTTTAGTCTTACATTTAAAGTTAGAAGTGACTCAAGAACTGTATTTAATTCTGGCAAGAAAACGTGGCCGATCTGTAAGAAAAAGAAAGAGGTAAAAAAGGGAAGTGACAAGTATAAATTTGTCTCTGGTGAAGGCTCTGTAGGTTTCTTTACTTGATTTAAGCAGATTTAAAATAGAATATTATCTCTACAAATGAACTGTGAGAAATTTAAATGGAACTGGAACTTATCTTCCTTGTACTAGAATCTGAAAACATGGGCCTGGCTTATCTTTTGGAAAATTACTTCAATTACAATTAACTGTGTGAAACAAAGTATTTGAAGGAAGAAGTACCTTCTCCTCCTGCTTCTCCAGCCGCTGCTCACGGAACCTGACTCACAACAAAAGGGAACAATTTGGAACAAAATCCATTTCCCCCAAAATAATTCTCCTTTATTTTTTTGCATAACATTTTTGTATTTCCAACTATAAATAAAAAAATGATTAGAAAGAAGTTACAAAATTGCGTCGAATGGACCAGAACAGCACAGAATTTCTCACACATGATAAATCACTTCCCATCTTCCTCTTCCTCCTCCTTAGCTGCAGCAGGGCCTCGCGCTTGGCACCGGAGCTGCGGGGGCCACGTGTCAGTTGCTGACGATCTCATTTTCAGAATCTAAAAAATAAAATAAAAAATAATATCCATATATGGATTGCACATATAGGAAAACCCCAACAAAACCCAAAAGGGCCACATGAGATCACAGACCCGGAGCACGCAGAAGATGCTCCTGCCAGAGGACACCACTGCTGCGCACATTTCGGGTACTGTGGGGAAACAGAAACTGAAATCCTCTGTTAACACAACCCGTTAACATGATGTTAACTCTGCTAACCCGTGTTGTACTGAAAGCTTGGAAGTACAAACATAGTTATGTTGGTGGCAGAACCCAAGTACCTCGTGGAGTTACTCAGGCTGGAGTCCCGACTCCTGCAGGGGAAGAGCTCATCTCCCAGGAGGCAGGAACAGAGAAAGCAGCAAAGATGCCCAGCGTCTGGCTCGGTTTGTGGGGCTCTGTTGCAGAGTAAGGAGGGGAGAGGGACCTGGTGCTGTGTGCCAGTGGCAGCTGCTGCAGGGGCAAGTTGTGGGCACCGGCCCCACTGCACCTGCAGGCTCGGCAGCACAGCTCAAGCACACCTTCCTTGCCTGATGGAAATGGAGCCAAGGCTAGGATCTCCCCGACCTGGGAAGCAGGGATGCCATACTCCATGCCAGCAGAATGCAAGGCAGGGATGGGATTTGTCAGCCTCCACCACCCTTCGCTGACTGTGGGGCTGCTGGAAACGAAAGGGATGCTGAGGGCTTGCAATGACAGTGCCAGAACAACACATGAGGAGAGTGCTGAAAGCACAGCACAAGGTGAAGCAGCAGCCACGCAGGGTGCCACCACAGGTCCCTTGCAGCCCACCGGTACACGCATGGCTGTGCTGGTGACATGCTCACAGTGACATGCACCAAAGCCCTTTGCTCTACAGCACAGAAACATGCACGCTGTTACTGAATCTGCAAGCATTCATGGGTTTATACAGCACACAGTTTGCTGGATGCTTTCAGAAAAAAACAGTGAGTCTTTTAGAAGAGCAGGGAGGGCAAGGGACGTCAGCAAAAAGTGAACTCTGCAAGCAGATGTTGTCTGTGTTTGGCATAGCTCTTGGTGGGCTATCGTGTTAGGCTTTGCTTTCATTAAATGCAGTCCCAGTTTTCTCCCTTCCATATTTCTTGCCCTGCCTGCTTGTAGGGAGAATCACTTTTAAAGGATGTGCAATCATGTCTTGATCACAATTGCTCCCTGAGCTTCTGATCAACATCAGTTCTGCAGATCCACCTGAGTCCACCACTGTTCTCAACAACTGCTTGCTACTGATAACCAGCATTTAGTACAGAAGTCCACCCAGGAAAACAAAACAAGACAAAATTAACTATTTTCCAGGTAACAGGGCAAAGCCTTAAGACAGCAGTGGTCTGACCCTGGGTACCCACAGCTCAGCCATAAAGTCAGAACCAGAATATGCTCTCCAGGTGCCTGGCTCTGCATACAAACCCTCACAGATCCTTAGCCCACGTCACAAGGACAACCTCAACTTCTTATTCTGAAGTCCATCTGAACTTTCAAAGACTGAAAGGGCAGCAGCATTGAAGAGATCAGTGAACTCAGTTATACTCAACATTCTCTAGGTGCTGGGAAGAAGCTGGGGAGAACTATGGGAAAAAGGCAGCAATTGCACAACTTTCAGTAGCTAAGTGAGAATTGTATTAGATATTGCCTATCCAACCAGATAAACAAAACCCTGAAAGCTAAGGAAGTTTTTACCATATTTGCAAATTAAAACAACAACACAAGTAAACACTTTTTTTGGGTGTTTTATGTCAGACCTAAGGAACACCCTTTTGAGAAGGACTGGCAACTGGTTATTTCTTAAATTTCCTAGGTTTTTACAATGTGGCAAAGCCCTGAATATCTCGGAAAAACTATGTTAGACACAAAGTCCCTAGAAGGGACTAGAAACTCAGAAGGCTCTCGCCATGCCCATCCTCTCATTGAAGCTCCTCAAGAGCAATGGTACTGTAGCTGCACTCAGTGGTGCCTCACTAATGAAAGAAAGTATGGGGAGGCTGGGTCTTTCTGAGGGGAAAAAATAGAACCCCCTGACTCTTCCTTCTGTCTTGGTGATGTGTGAATACCACACCACATTAAATAGATGCTGTGAATCCACCCAATGGCACTACATCAAAAGAAATCAATCCAAGTTTCCCTTGCACACCAAACTTCGAAACACCAAGAACTTATCACAAGAATTTCACTGTTACAACAAGTACTTTATCAAAATCGTAGCTTGTCGTACATGCACAACTTCTCCATACTTATCAAGCAAATTCTAAAGCTTAATGAGGCTTTGCATGTATGACTGAAAGCTTGAATTATGCAGCCTCTAAACTTTTCATGTGAAAGTTATTTCAAGGGAGAAGTTTTATAGTCGTAGATCCAAGCATAATATAGCAGCAATCTTGTTAGTACACTATGACTATCACTCTGGAAAAAAAAAAAGCAGAAAGGACCACATAATTTACAAATGCTGCTGCCTCCTGGTACGAGTTTGACTCAGATGAATCAGTGACAAGTAATCTGTTTACCACCACAGCTAACGTCAGCACCACAGTACATCCAAATCCCTCTGAGCAACAAATTCTTTCATAATGCAGAATTTGTAACCTGACAGCTCCTAAAATCCATTTCATTATGTTGCACTTCTGGAGCTTATCTGCATTAATAAAAGAACCAGCACGGTCAGGGCTGGAACATCACCTTCCTGCTGTGTATCTGCCCAGATGGCTCCACAAACAGACCCACCTGAAAGAGCACGTGTCACCCCAGGCAAAAGTCACCAACATGTAAGTCACAACACAATTCCCATCTGATCAAGGGCTCATTTCAGGAATATATAGACCAGAAAATCATTGTATTTACCAGGTTCCTTCAGAAGAAACACCACAAGGATCAGCACAGCTGTGATCTTGCCCAAACACTCAAGTGAAGCTCAGCCTGCCTAAGCACCAGCCAACCACAGTCTAACACTGCAAATCAAAGAAATGCTCCTCAAGGATTCAATCAATAATCAGTAACCATAGCAAGGAATTCCACATGATTGTGGTTTTGCTGTTTTATAAATTCAATCTCATAGCAAAACATTCATCCACCTGTGACAGCCAAGAGCACATGAACTCCCTGCTCAAGTACTCTGCAGAGAGACCTTGCCCACGTTCAACAACCATACACACCTTCAGCACTACTATTGTCCTCCACAAACATCACCAGAAATGAGGGGCTGAGAAGGGCAGGCACAGAACCAGAGAACACATGGGAACCTCACTAAGGTATTCAGCAGTCCTGAACGATTCAATTTGTGACTTCAGTCTCCCAACCAATGCTTTCAACAGCATCTACTGAAAACTCAGGGGGGTTAGTTGGCAGCAAGGAAGCAAACTGGGTAGGTTTTTGCCATATTAGCTAACATCTGAGATACCAGTCTTACTCTAAAAGACTTGAACCCTTTGCTTAATTAAGGGGAATGCAGGGAAAGCAATGATGAGGTCAAATACTTCAGAAGGGAGACTTCTGATTACAACTCTCCAAAGTCAGTTTCCAAAGAACATAGGAGGATGGATGTTCTTCCTGCTCAAACATGTGCTAATTGAACGAGACCAACATGGACCCACAAAGTGCTAAGTCCATGGGGCTTGTTTGGAAAAATTCTGAATGTTCTCTGAATTGAAAATAGTGCACGGGGACCACAAAAACAATGCCTGAAGGGAAAGAGCAACTATTGACAAAGCCAAGTTAAACTAAGGACTGATTAAAAAATATTAGGGATTTCCTTCCACAAATACCAAAACCTGCAACTTCAGAAGATCAGTTCAGAAATACTGCCATTTAGCATGAGAGCGCCTTATTCCTGGGCATGAATGTCTCTGTAGGAGTAAGGAGACTGCCACATTTGGCCTATTCAATCCCTCATCTTGTCTGTGACACCAGCCAACATCAAGTATTTCAGAGGAAAGTAAAATTGTACAGTAGAGAGCCAAAAAGGAGCACTTTGGAGACAGGTGTAAAGTAATAGTTCAGTGGTGTTTCCTCTTTAGAGTTGTGGAATGAAGACCAGAGTTAAACATGCAAAGAAACCACAAGGGACATCATTCTTTTGAATGAAATCCGTGTCAGGGAGATTGAATCCGGATTTGCAGAAGGACTTTAAACCGTTCAAATGTTTCTCTCTGCCATCTCCCGCTCCCCACTCTGCACCCCCAGGGCAGACAAGCAGTGCCAGTGGCAGCAGCTCACCTCCCCACCCAGCCCTGCTCCAAGAGAGTCAGGGATGTGGTGGGAAAACAGAATGTCATTATGCATTTAGATCCTCCATCATGGTGTACAGCAATCAGAAAGCCAAATTAAGGGCATACGGGCAAATTCAATTTGGCATTTCTGAACTACTGGGTGCGTGACTTGGCAGTTTAAGACATACTTTCAATATTTGTATTAAGCTTCTATAACTTGTAAAAGATTGAAAATTGGGGGAACTGCAAACTTCCTCATGGAAACCTTGTATTTAAAACTGAGGATCCATACTGACTTCACACGTCCTTGCAGAGCAGTGCTGGGAATGTCAGGAGATGGCAGAGCATGGGACATGGCTGCAGGCCTGCAACCAGCAAGGTGAAGAATTCTACCCAGCAGGTTTGACCCCTGTTTGCTGCACATCAAAGCAATATTCAGAGTCAGGAATAAAATTAATTCAGTTCTGGGGTCTGCAGGGAAATGTCTTTTGGGGTACAGACGCCCCCATCTCTGATGGTGCAGCACAGACCCCTCGGGTCTCTTTTGCTCCTTGGCTCACTTTTTGCTCAAAAATTTGTCCTATTTATTTCATCTCATGTAATTTGCCACCGAGACTCTAAGCACCCTCTGACACAATAACAAACAGAGCTTGAAGTCAATAGAAGAACTGCAGCCAAGATGGTTATCAGAAAATTAAAATCATGAATATTGAAGCTCAAACATCAACCTCAGAGCCCTTATTTGGCCCCAACACCAGCTCAAGATGTAATAGTTAGGAACACACCCACAAGAAATTTGGAAGCTGCATTGAAGCCTTGCTCATGCCAACTGCCCCCCACCCCCCACCAGCTCTGCCTGGGCACACAGCACATGCAATGCAGCCACCGGCCCGGGAGAGGAGGGCTCTGCCAGAGCTGCAGCAGAGATTGCAGCCTCTCAAACATATGCAGCACATACAGCAAAGCTGCACGGGTCAGACGCACAGGAATGCAGAAGCAGGAGCATCAAACCTCTTCCTGCATGCCCTTTCCTAAGTTCTGCTGCAGCCTGCACCACTGACAGCAACTGCCAAGAGGGTGCTTGCACTGGGGCCAAATTTCATATCTTCGCTTCCTCACATTTAAATGATGCCAGGATGAAGTTAAAAGGGCTTCTCTAGTGCTTTTTGTGTTGGAGAGACACAGCCCAAGTGCCTCTTCCACCACCTACCAAACTCCAGCATCCTCATGTGTACTACCAGCAACACCAGCTGCTGAAAGGAACCCAATTTATGTTCCGCTCTCCTCTGCTTTGTAGCAGCACAACACCAGAAATACTGCAGCAGGCAGGGGATTTCAAGGAACACAACCTGCGAGGTGGCACTACGGGACTTCCGGAGCACTGCGTCACTTCTACAGCAGCCAAGGGGTGGGACGTGCCAGTTATGGGCAGAACCTGAGAAAGAGCGGAGGCATCACATCTGCTCCTCCTACACAAATCAAGGGATAAGAGTCTGGAAAACAAATGTTGAGTTACCCAGAACAGCTGGGAATGGACATAATTCTATGTTTTAGAAAAACACTGGGTTTTTCACACAATTTTCAAGCACAAAATGTTTATTTTTTCTTCTTTTTGATCTATACAATTTCTTGGGGTTGTTAGTGCCACTGACTTTGTCAGTATACAAGGGATGGACTATACAACAGGCAATAGCGACATAAACTGTAAGATTCAGTGCAAGCTGAAGGAAAACTGGTGTGAGAACATATTTTCCATGTTTGCTCATGAAGCATACAGACATGAACCTAAAAAACCCAAATAAATTAAAGATACATGTTACAGAGAACAGAAATCTCTTACTACAGTAAGTATTTTGCCCAGGCAGAAGACTCTGCATAATTGTCTATAAAATTCAATTCTAACTGAATTGATGGAATAATATATTCAAAGGGTACAAACAAAATAATTTAGACAGAATGCTCAAAGTACAATAGAACTATACAATTCACAGCTTCGCAGCACAGGACATCTCTGCCCTTCAGCAGACAGTATAAAATGCCATCGCAGTGGAGATACAGTGCAATGTGCCTTCAGATGCAGCCGCCTGGGTCGGGACCTGTGCCCGTCCCGCCCTCCCCTCGCGCTGTCTGGTGAAAGGAGACTTACCATGGGCACATCAGTTCTAGAGCTTCTCTTGTGCCTTTAGACTCAGAGGTGCAGATGGAGGTTCTATGCACAGCAAAATGGGCAAAAAGCAACTTTCAAACAGGAGAGAGGTGTCCGTGCCACCTAGAGCGCAAACTTGATTAAAGCTAATAAATAAATAAAATAAACAGATTTTCAAACAAAAGGCGGTGAGACTCCAAAACTGAAGTATCAGATATGACAAAGAACAGCTTCACATTTTCATTCCGTCTCGGCGTGAATACTGCTTGCACGTCAGTGGCCAAACACCATTCCCTCCCTCGGAGGGCGAACCGAGGGCAGAGCACACCCAAGTGCTCACAGCAACCTGGAGCCGTGTGCTCCAACCAGCAGGATTGAGGTTTGATTTTTTCACTTACAAAACATGCACGACTGTAGTTGAACTAAATTATAAAAGAAACGTAATCCACTTCACTGCTCATCCAGAAGAGAACAGTATTTGCCTGCCTGTTAGAGAAATAAGTTGCTGTCTACAACAACTTTACCAAAGGCTGGGGAAGAGAATGCATTGCACTGCCCGAAGCTATTCCCTGTCCTTAGATACAACTTACTTGGACCACTCTGTAAACACCTCTACTTTAAAATGTGCATTTCACTACTCCTTGTACAAGCACAAACAATTTTTTGATCGGCATCTCAAACAAACCTCACTGCACAATTATTATTTTCAAAGCTTCAGAAATGAGGATTCAACCCGTTAATTAAAATTAAAGCATTTACAGCAGGACGAGGCTGTCGGAGAACATCCACTGTAAAACTTCAATATCTTTGCAAATAAAAAGAACTTCCACTCACAAGCAGATTGTAAATAAAATACACCTTTCAAATAAATTTACATCTCTTTCCAGCTGGAACTGAAAAGGTGAAATTCAAGGCACTGTACTCCTGCAGGGGTTAGTACAATATTCTAGTCATCAATTCAAGTACATCGACCGTAAGTGTAAAACATCAGAACAGAACAGAATAAAGTGTCTTCAGCAATGAAACACAAGCAAATATTGCCAGGCCAAACGAACTCGCTCTGGTGAACCCATCTCACAGTGATTGCTGGAGGCAGCACATGGCCCCCGCCTCGCACCTACACACCAAACACTCCACATGACAACGCCATGGCCACCGCCCGCGGCACGGCCACTGCCACTACGTCAGGCGCAGGCGTGGGCCGGGCGGCCGGGCCCCAGGCGGCTGCAGCGGCCCTGGGTACAGGTGCAGGCAGGTTCTGCCCAGGGGTGGAAAGCGGGTGATGCTCCCACCTCCCACAACCCCGGGCTGCGCCGCCGGCCCCAGCCACCGCACCCCGAAACGGGGCACGGGCAGAACTCCGTGCTGACAGAGCGGCATCACGTACGGCATCACCGCACCGGCCAGGGCTGGCCCGGGCACCGGCAGGGACGGGGGGGCTCCAGGGCTGGGCGTGGGGCAAGGCACCGGAACAACACACTGTGTCCCCAGTCCCGTTCTTACTGAATTAACCTACAGAGAGAAAAACACAAAAACATTGCTAATAAACCACAAAAAGCAGCGCTGGCATGTCAAGACACACGTGGCCGTGCCAGGACCATGGCAACACTTCCAGTGGTGCTGGCGGATGGGGTTTGTCTTTTTTTTAAGACAAAAGATTTGCAAATTAATAGTAAAGGTTGATATGGGGAGGCGAGGAAATCTGTCTGAATATCATCTTACTATTTAAGGAGGCATCGCTGAACAGGTGAGAACTGAATGCCACACAAAAAGCCATGAAAAAAATCAAGTGTCCAAAGTAACCCAAGTTGTCTTTGTGCTCGGTCTTGTGCACGAAAGTAAATAAACTAAATGCAGAATTAAACTAAATCCTTTAAAAAACACAAATCTGGAAAAAAACCAAAAACAACACAAGTATTGCAAAAAACCCCAAAACAACAACAAAAAATCTTTAAAAAGAACAAAAATCTTGCAAAAAAAACCCCCACACCACCAAATGTTGAGGGGAAAAAAGCTAAAAAAACTCCAAATCTTGCAGAAAACCAAATTCTTACAGGCATCCCCAGAACAGGTTTTAAAAATCCTAACACATATTTCTATAAAAAGTTGTTTCCGCTGGGTCACTTGGCCTCACTGGACTAAGGGTAGTGAAGAAGGGAAAGAGATTTGCTGTGGCAGATAAACACCCAGCAGTGGCGGTGGTTGAGCCCAGGCGAGGTAAAGCCACAACAGAGCCGCAGCTGCTTCTGCCGCGGGGGCTGCCAGAACCAATGCCAGCTATTGATCTAAAATTCCATTAAAAGCTGCTTCAGTTATTCCGTTTTTGCATGCAAGGGACAGAGGAAGCTGTCCCTTCCTTCCCAAGCACCGGAACAGCGGTGATTCCCAATCATAGCTCCATCGTGCGCAACGGGAACAGCCACTACGCACACTGCTGCCTGCTCACCCTGCAGGTTTACAACTTCACAGAATTTACAACTCCTTGCTGTGGTTCCCACCAAGCCCACATCTATCCACAGCATAAGAAAAAAGGGTATTATTTAAGTCCAGGAATCTCCCTTTAATTTGATATGTCACATTAAATTGATAAGATTGGTACGAAAGGGAAATTTCAGTGGAAAAAATGAATATATGTACAAGACTGCATAGAATGCTTACTTCATGTTTCTGATTTTAGTATCTCTTCCCAATTGAAAATAAAAATGGCACCGTCACTCTGGGATTTACAATTTATCATTGATGTATAAGAATCCACCAAAATTAGCAGCAGGAACCAAAGAACAATAAACAATAAAGAACTGAGGACCCATATTTTAACATCCTCAAAATGACAGTTTCCACCAAACCAGACGGCTGGGAGTGGATGACAATGGATGCCTGCAAACATACCTAACCAAATATATCTATTATACACACCATAGATATAGAGGTATTGGAAATGCCAGGTAACATTTCAGCAGGTCGCCCTCTTTACAAATTCTAACTTGAAGCAGCTTATTTTCAGTGCTTTTAAAATGCTGAGAAATTGACTTCTACTTGATTTGTGCTTCCTGACTTTTTTTTTCAGCTACATTACCCAGCAAAGCAGTAGCTGTATTTAAGGCTATGTATGTGCAACCAGGAGTAAAATTACTTCATGCGCCAAACCCAACCATTACACACACTTATTAAAACCTGTTAATATGACAAATGCCCGTTCATGATTTAAGGTTACTTCCTCTACCTTCATTGCATCCTTCAAGGGGGCAAAACACACTAAGAGGCAACAAGACACCCAGCTCTTGCGTCTGCCCCTGGATAGAAGCATCTTGGTCAAAGCCATTTCTAATTCTCCATCTTTTAACCAGCTATGACGACTCAACACCAGTGGAGGCTGAAACAACCCATTTCTTCACACATGTAGATGTTGACCAAAACATCACACCAATGTGCACCAGAATAGTCCTCAAAAGGATTTTCCAGCTCTAGGAAAGCCAGAAGACTGTAAGTCACTTTGTTCATAAAATTCAAAGGGAAACAGATGGACATTCACACAGTGATGGACAAGGTGTGTGCCTACACTGGGGTCAAAGTCATGGCTGTAAACAGAACGAGCTTGGCCTTTCAGTCAGTCAGGCTGGTACTTTAACAGAAGTACACTGAAGGAAGCCCCTGAGATACATGGTACAGCTGGGTGCCTCGCCAGTGGTAAGGGTATTTCAGCACTGAAGCACAAGCCCTGCAGTTGCCAAGGGGAGGTTGAAGCTCACAAGCGAAGTTGTGAATTCATAAGCTCTCCCATCACTCACAAGCCAGTGACTTCTGTGCTGAAAGGACACACTTGTTTCCTGCAGCTCCCTGCTTGTCAGGTGACCTCTCCTCTCAGCTATTACCTTCTCATTTTTGCAAGGCACAAGCTGTCAAGTCCAAAACGTGCATCAACTACAGCACACAATGTCCTAGTGCTGATGAGGCTTCATCAACTTCCAGAGCATCTTCTGGGCTTTGGCATTCTACCCACAGCTCAAAGATATTGGGTGTGAATTGTTTCTTTTATACTGAGGTTGTCTTGGGAATTGAAAGAGTGGTAAAATATCAGACTCCTGTACCCAGCTCAGTGTTTAGTAACCACCAAAAACCAAAAGATCTTTCTCACCATAGCCTGCAGTCACACAGGGCAAGTGTTTGGGGTTTATCTAAAATACTCCAATCACTCTGAAGGAGGGTAAAGCAAAAGCAGTCTTTTCCCTTCCTAATTTTTTTAGACAATGCAACACGAGCAATGAGGAATGAGATTGAGTACGTGACTTAGCCAGCTATGGATGACATTACTTCATTTTTAATATTACAACATTAATTTACTTCTGTTTGCTCTGCTGCCTGTCTAGAGCCTGGTACAGCCAGCTGACCTGGTCTTAAGCAGGCTGATAAGGTAGACACAGTCTCAAACTTCATGAATTTAACAAATGCACTGTAAAAATCTACCTCTGTCATCACCGTGTAAGAAAGTCTGTCTGCTAGAGATATTTAATAGGGTGGTCTTTGGGTTTTTTTTTGGAAGGGAGACTAGGCTGACCTCCTAAAACATATCCCATATTATATGGTAAGGAAGTGAAATTCCACACACACACACACCCCTTTCCCTCTGCATCTCAATTAGGCTCATCACAGAATGTCAGGGGTTGGAAGGGACCTCGAAAGATCATCTAGTCCAACCCCCCTGCTAGAGCAGGACCACCTAGAGCAGGTTTTAATGGATGGCCTACCTGACTGTGGTGGGCCCTCTGGCATAGGTTGCCTATTATCTGCATCCCCATTAGACTGGCCCTTTTCCAGTAGGACCTCATACCTACTTCTCAGGGGCACCTGGGGAGGTGAGGCAGGTAAAGAAGACACACCTTCTGCCACAGCCACAAACCTGCCTCCACTCACCCCTTCCATGTAGGCTTCCATCTTCCAGCCTATGGGGGGAGAATACAGGAGCCCCTTGATCGTGGGCTCTACCTGGGAGCTGCTCACATTTCTGCTGCCGGGCAGGCAGAGCCTGACCCGACCAGTCTCTTAGTTTCAGCCTCCCAAATACTTCTAAGCCTTTTTAGTTTGTCCTGCAGCCTGTATACTTCATCTTGCAGCTCTGCTGCTCACTTAAGAAGCTCCTCTCCCTGCTCACCCCGCACACAGCCATGCCCACAGGTGCTCCCTGCTGACAATGAGGGGCTGTGGCGCTCCCTGCAGCCTGGGACCTGCACCAGGGCATCCTTCTGTAAGGGCTCAGGCTGGGTTCCTGCATCTATTGTGGCTGGTGTCTGGCGTAAGGTTTTCTTCTGCTGTGTAGAAACCATTTTCCTCTGACCAAGCTTGGATAATTAATTTTTTTTTATCGTCCTGCCCCACACGACCTGTCCAAGCAACCTGCCCTGCCCTTGGCAATCCCTGTTTGTGTTGGAATGGGGGGATTCAAATCAGCTGCTGGTGCTGCTGGCTCTGTCCATGCTGTGCCCACAGCCCGCCCACAAGCTGCCAACCCCCAACACAGGCAAGCCACTTTCCCAGCTTCAAAACAAGCCCCAAAAGAGCTTCTTGCTGGCCCTTTTTGTTGCAATATCCTGCCCCATTGCAAGCTTACCTGCCCTGGAGTTGGTCTCCTCAGCTAGATCATCTATCAAAGCAACACACTTAAGGAACACCTGTGGTGGCATCTCAGCCTGCTGCCTTTGTACCTCCACTCACACCGCTTCTGCTTGCCAACCTCTCCCTGCACTAATACACCCCTGCCCTGAGGGCTTGTACAATTCCCTGCTGGGGAAAAACCACCTCTTGCTCCTGCCTCCCCAAATGCCAGCCTTTTGCTGCCAGTCCTTCCCTTGCTGCCATTTAATCCTGTTCCTGCAAATAATCATACCTACTCATTTAGAAAACAAGAATAATATATAATATGTAATATAATAATATACACACAAAGAAGAACATGCACAAAAACATACATGAAAATTAGGCAAACCCCACTAGGCAAAAGCTATGGTAGTTCAGACAAAAAGCTTGCTCCTTGAACATCTTTTTAAATTGTCTCCCTTGCCATCACGCTTCACCAAGCAAGTTCTGAAGTGCCACTTCAGCAATATTGATAACTCCAGTACTGTGAAACTGTACAGTTAATAGTTGTGTTTGACTTATAAACATCATAAGTACTTATATTTTTACATTAGAACAGATGAAACTGGGAAATTCTGCTGGGAAAGCTGACCATGCCTATCACAACTTATTCTCAAAACGCATAATTTAGATTAATTTTTCTTCCAGCTCCATTTTGATGGCTATGTTATTAGCATTACTGTTTTACTTCTGTATGCTCCAACTACCAGTGAAACAAAACTGTCTGGATCACAGGACGGGGTCAAAGCTGGCTGCCAATACAAGCAGGGTAAGAAAGCCAATACATCTTCATCACCCTTTTCCAGTTTGCTGAAACCCAGGGGTATTCAGTGCTACTGAAGATTTGTGTCTGTGCTCTTCTAGGTTCCTAGAAAGCTGCTCTGACATCCAGATGGAGAAGGCAGTGTTGAATAGCTTCAAACACAGATTCATCCTATTTATTATTATTCTTCCAATTCACCAGAGATGGAAGACACAGTAAAAGGTGTTAACAGTCCTTCCGCTCCATTTTTGCACCTGTATCTATCTCAGGAAAGCCTGCTTCCCCAGCAGCCAGCTCCCAAAAATTGAGATGTATTAAATGTAAACAGATGAGTGGCTACTCTTGATGGTGTCTCAGCCCCAGCACAGGTCACCAACCGACACAGACCTACACGCTTCACCACCTTATTACGGACTTGGAACATGTGTACAGCTTTTTGGGGGTATTAGTTATTTCTTTAAAGCCCATTGAGCTATGTAACAGTATGAAGAATAGAAAACTATTTTTGGTAAGCCCTTTATTCCCAGGCACCTTCAAATAATACCTTTGACTACACAATATTCAGTACTCTTTACACACCAGGCAGCTCATGTTCTTGGGCATATTCCTTGAGCAGTGGTAAACCACAATTATCTGTAAAAAACTATTATTTCATCATGGCTTCAACACAGACAAGCACAAAAGAAATAACTATTATCAGGCAGTTTGGGCTTCAGTTCTGGGAAGAACTGAAGTCAATCTTCTATCACATTTCAAATTACTGGTGATGAGAATCCATGTGTATTTCCATTTCCATGTTTGAATAAAGCATTTGAAAAGGAACATTCCTGTGCTTCTGTGACATAACTGGATGCCTGAAGGTTCCCTCACAAACTTCTAACATGTATCAACCAGGATTTGCAGCCAAATCAACAGGTAACTTCAGAGAAACAAACCAGAATTCAAAGACTTACTTTCCACCCCAGTTATTTTACTGCTTTCTACACTTCTGATGATAAAGAAGAAAATAAACCCACTAACTCTTATTAAACACACTATCAATTTATCTTCTTAGCTGATTTCCAACCTTAAGGAGTAGCCTCCACTTAGTTAAAAGAGGTACCACCAATACATTGCATTCACACAGGAAACAATTGGCTAACAATGGCAGAAGCATCTCAAGAAAAAAGGTAACTCAGGAAAGTTAGTCCTCTGTTTCCAGGGTGAAAGAGAAGACTTGAAACTGACCACACAACTACCCTGCATATTAATGACAGTGAGTGGACAATAAGAGAAAATGATACATTATAAAAATAACTCTACTCCTAACCAATAAGGATTTGTTGCAGTTTTCTTTTGGCCTAAGAGATCAAAAAAAAAATAGAAATTAATACAAAGTAGAAAGGGGCCATTTGGTTTGATGCCTTCTTTTTCACACCTTGTATAAGAGAAGCCCTTGACTTTCACCATGGGAGGATGCTCATTGCCTACATGGCCTCTGTGCCACATACAAGAACTCTGTGTGGTTCCAATTCCAGGGAACCTCTAACCAACACAGCACCATGGGAAAGCTTGTATCACTCCTATTCCTGTATAAAAACTCTTCAGGGAGACATCTTCCTGGCCAATAAGCTCCAGAGAAAACTTAGAGTGAAGGTGTGAATACTGCCTGCCTCTTGCCCCTCAGTTCCAATCAATCATTGCACAGCACCAACAGCAGCACCTCCTAAAACAAAACACTGGTTGAAATAAGAGACAACCTGCCCTAACAGTTTCCTGCTAGTTTGTACCGGTCAAGAAAAAAAGGGATAAGAATCACCATATTTCCAATTTATCTAGCCTTATTTCCAACATAAAATCTTATTATAACTTTCTCGGATGGGCTGGAAATCCATTTAGTGCTCCTTATTCTTTTCTTGCAAAGGCATTTTTGCATTTCATCAAGAAGATGACAAAAAGATGGTGTGTACAGATGGACTCCAGAAGACCAGCCTGAGCTTTATATGCTCCCTGTTACAAAGCTATTTTTTCCATCCTTTATGTTTTTTCCTCAGTTCTTTTTGTCTTTTGAATATCATTTGAAGGTGATCACCAGTGAAGATGAATCAGTGGTGATTCGGTGCAAGTACACCATCTCCCATGTAACTCATCACTCCATGAACTGATGTTACGGGTCACTTGTCTAGCTGTCCAGACTACAGGACCTTTCACGCAATTTCCTCCTCCTCTTTTGGCTATTTTTCTCCCAACATCACAAAGTCCTCCCCTCCCTTAACTGCAATTTCCCCTCCAGGGTGAATTTGAGAGGGTACAATCAGCAGAATGACACTCAACTGCCAAAACAGCCTGTGTGTTGTCGTAACTCTTATAAATCATACCCCCTGCCTTGTTTTCTGTCATCTCCAGCGTGCATTGCCATCTTCATGGCCAAAATACCTTAACAATAACCATGCTAGGAAGCTTTGCCATCTACTTTGGTATCTCTTCTGCAGCCCACATGGCCCTGCAAGGACTTTATGCACAAAGTCACCTGGGCAGGCTGGCAAGGCCTCCAGCTGACTGCCACTCTTCCAAGCAACAAGGAATGACATGAAATGTAGAGTAGGGAATCCCAGCCTCTCCAAGCTCTTGGCAAATTACCTCCAAAAGACTTCAATTGGCCTTGTTAATTCCCTGTAACAACTGCCATGTTCTAGGAAGAAATAAACCCTCCAAAATCAGTGTATTAAGACAGGGACATTCCTCTTCCTCTCACAGCAAGACTCCACCACCTCCACAGGCTTGAAACAGAGACACCAAGACTGCAGAAGGGAAAATTAACCCTAAATCGATGTTGATGGGTGGTTTAAACAAACATAAACAGAGTTAAGGGGGCAGAACACCCCCATCAAATACTTCATACTACTGCAGGAGTCTCGGGGGAAAGACATCAGGCTGCAAAAAGTCTGGAAAAAGAGAGTAAGAAGTGACTTAACAGAACAAAGCCTGTGCCTTCATCATCAATTTCTAGAAATCTTCAGTTTGTGTTTACTAGCACCTCCTTTGTCTTATTTTGGGAGAACTCATAGGGTCTTAAGTAAATGCTGCTGTTACTCCAGAACGGGTTTATACTAGTTAAACCATCACTATGCAGGATTATTTAGTCTCCAGTTCTTATTCATTTATGGCAACTAAAATTTACATAAAACTACTCAATAAATTTGCACAAATTATTTTCCCTATGAAGTTCCTGCCTTGACACATCTCGCCTCACAAAATAACTACAGAGCTACCACTGCTGCAGACAAGTTTCTCTTCCTTCAACATGCTGAAGAGGCAATGCTTTACTATTCAGATCCAGTTATCTTGGTTTTAAGGGATTACAAAGCAGTCCCTCACTGGTTTTGTTTTCACTATTTCTTTGCTTTTCAAATTAATTTATTTTCCTCTACTTTGGCTCAGTTTCCACTCTCCCAAAACAATGAATCCAGCAAAAATTATTATTCAAAGAATCATTCAACCACAAGGAGGAGGAAGAGGTCTGGAAACCCAGACCAGCATGGGACAAAATGGGAAACTGGGATTCTGGATACATTTTTGTGCCTGGCTCCTTACCATCCCCCAGCCATGAAAACAAGCACCGGATTGCAGACACAAATACACATTGCAATGTTTTTTCTCATGCTACTGAGAATAAGAGGGGCTGAATGGGGGTGCTTCCATTTTGGTGCAGTTTACTTTCACAGCACTTGTAAAGATGGTATTTTCATAAGGCAGAGATGCCCAGTACAAGCAGCATGGGTCACAAACACATCCAACTGTTCCCTGTCTCAGCACAGTACTCACTCCACTCCCACTAAACAAAGGCTCACTACCACAAAGGCACCAGCCCAGCCACTGTTCTGTGTAAGGAAGATTAATAATTAATATTAAACATCAAAAAAGACAGCTTTAGGAATAGTTAAAACTTAAGTTGAGCAACATACGGTTAACGGTATGAGTATTGCTGTATATTGCTGTTAATAAGCAGTTTG
Source organism: Aegotheles bennettii (assembly GCA_013398125.1). Lineage (NCBI taxonomy): Eukaryota > Metazoa > Chordata > Aves > Caprimulgiformes > Aegothelidae > Aegotheles > Aegotheles bennettii. Next base: position 121,637 of record VZRW01007950.1, read on the forward strand.
CAATTTAAAAATATATATTTTATATATATACACATCTCCCTCAAGATTATTCCAAAAGAATTTTTAAAAAATCTGGTTTAGTACTTAATGAAAAGAGATGGACATTTACAAGAAGCATCTATCTCAAGTAATTTTAGTCTATAAACTCCTCCAAATCTGAGTTCTGCAAAGGCTCTCAGACACATAGCAAAAGGTATGTTCTTCAAGGAGTGCCACTTACTCCACATGTCTCATTCTGTGTTTGCATGGGATTAGCCTTTGGCTCCATGTCTTGCCTTTTTTGGTTCTGCTTCAGTTGGTTTAAAGAAGGTTTTGTCTGTGCAGCTCCAACAGTTTTGCTTGTCCACTGGTCAACCAGCTTGTGAAGATCGTCTGTGAACATCCCTTTCTTGTTGTTACTGTTGTTGGCCTGAACCTGCAGGGTGGATTGCGGGAGGGGCTCAGGACACGTTGCGAGACTGTTTGTCGAGGATCCTGGAAAATCACACACAAAGGAAGTTGATGATGGCATCTCTGTGTCACCTCTTTGCTGCTCAAACAGTTTCTCATCTACTGCAATTTAAATGGTGGCTTTTCAGACTTTTAACCCTCCCTGCTCCTTTCTACAGAACACCTTTGCTTAAAGAAATGGTCCAAATCCAATGTGTTTATATTTTCTATCACATTATGTTACCTCAGTCCCTAGCTGTCGCACCCACAGCTTCTCTCTAGGTAAAATTAATGACTCAGAGAAGGACCAACAGCAGTCCCTGTAACACAGACATCCCAAGGCTTACAAAGTCTCTTAGGCTCAAGGCTTACAAAGACCACCACAAGAGAGTGGGAGGCAGAATGTATTACTTGTTAAACCTACATGCATTTTAGAAATTAATTTATCATTTATTTTACTTGCATAAGTTTACTGTCCTCCTGAAAAAATGTAATTGTCATATAGGTTATGTCATATAGGTTACAAGTAGGGTTGGCTCCTACGCCTCAAAGGCTCTGGGAACCCACAATCTCTCAATGATGTCAGGACCATTTACTCTGCCATCTGCTTATTTTTTGGGGAAAAAACACCTCATCAGGACCACAAATGTACAGAAGAAAGAGGAGAGAGGAGGACAATAGTGAGTGTGTGAGTTTGAGACAAAGATAAAGATACAAAACTTCTGGTAGAGATTAAAGCAGACAGGAAGAGTGTTGACAGAGATTTGATTTTCTATGTTTGCTTATTTCTAGAAGAGCTAGAAAAAAATTGACTTTTTTTAACATGTTCATAACTACAAGTCTGACACAGCAAGATCAGCTGGGAACAGCAACTGAAGGTGCCTGAATTTGACCTAAGCAGAAAATATAAAATAACTTTTCAGCTAACATATTTAATCTCGCTAAAAATTTGAAATAAAGACCATCTCTCCAAGCAAAAAGTTCATAGAACTGCAGTAAAATTATTATATGAGCAAACATGAACAGTCAGTCTTCATTTTCTGTTAATCAGTTACCAGCCATTGAAACAGAGTAAACTAATTAGTCCCATGGTTATATAAAATACATTAATAACCTTTAAATGATCATGCATTCAACCTGCAACATGACTTATAAGTGAATACTGCTCATTGCTTTTTCCTTTGCTTGGGGGAAAGGGACCAGTGAGAAAAATAAGTATTTTGACAGGACAGCTCTTTGATTAGTGTTTAATATTTCATGCAGCTCAAAAGGAACAAGATGGCTCTAAGCTATAAATTCCTCCAGCAGAGAACTGCAGTCATATAAAGGTGTGTATTTCAGAAAGACAAACACTGAATCCAGTTTTCTCGCCGCATGCGTACACAGTCTCACACACAAAGAATACCACAACTGTCTTGCAGCATGCATAGTCCCCAAGACATCATAGCCCATGCATTAGTATGAAAGTATCACAATTTATACAGGCTAATTTCATATCAGTATAAGTGCATCAGCTCTACTTATTAAACAACTAGCTTTTAGTAAAAAATAATTTAAAAAAAAGCAAAAAACATCCCATGCCATGAAGGAAATACTGAGAAACAAAAACGGGATAGTTACTACTACTGTGATCTTTGCCTAGACATAGTCGTTTCAAGGTGGACCCTACAAGGTAAAACAATACAAGACATACAGAATTAGGTAAGACTAAACACAACAAATCTGATGGACAAGCTTCTGTACTTTTAAGCAATCAAAAAGTAGTTATTATGCAAGAAAGGACAGACAAAGTCAGCAGTTCAGGTGAGTCAAGAAGTCTAAATAACTGGACAGCTCAAACCTTTCTTAATGTGCAGCCATTCAGAAGCTTTGAAAAGTACAACAGCATGCCAAAAGCAAGGTCTCCTGACTTAAAGATGCATTTTTTTTGTTTTGTGGGGAGGTTTTTGTTTTGTTTTTGTTTTGTTTTTGACTTGCCTTGGCTTCCCAATAGGAGGTTTTGATTCCTACTCTATTTATGCAGGAAATGATGTCAATTCAGTTTGTGATAGGAGGCCAAAAATGCTTTCAGGAACAAGTCAAGCTAGTCTGGCTGCAAAGACAAACTGTAAAACAACCCTAAAAGTCCTGTTTTACAAGTCCAAAAAGATACATTGTTCTGCAGGTCTGAGGCCAATTGTTTCCAAATGTTTTATTTATAGGATTTGTGTCTAAATGTGAGATTCTGAACTTCAATTGAAAGTAACAGTGAATGAGTTTCCCTTATGCCTTGTCTAAGTGCAGAAAAATAATCCAGCAGAGTAGCTGAGTTCTCATTTAACAAAACTATGTGTTTTTGTCATTCTCTTGTTACATCCTTCATCATGAATTTATTAGATATTCTGTTGGATAGATAGTTGGAGTGCCAGAAGTGTACTAAGAACCTTCCTTGACTGTCAGATCTTGCCAGACATAAGCACCGTTTTCATTTGAGTGCCAAATTTCCTGAAAGGTATTTTGGACTTGGTAAGAAGAATATCATTATGGTATGGGAGGAGATGAACATCTGACATGGGGCATGGCAAGTTTATTGCGAAGAAGCACTTGAAAATATGAGCAAAATCAGAGTGGGGCAAAAAGCAAGATACAGGATGGATGTGCTTTTTCTCTACAGCAAACCGGTGTTGATATTTTACGTTACTGTGACAGAAATGCAGCTTTAAACTCAGAGATTGCAGATCCAGGTTGACATAGGCTCTGAATGAGTCTTCAAAGGAGAAAGGAGAGACATCAGTCAGAGACTGAGAAGAAATAGTAAAGAAAAGGAGGAAAAAAGGGAGAAGAAATGTTTGTGTTTTGATGTGGGTGTCATGAGGAGGAACAGGAGGATTGCTTTGAAAGATTTTCTTATTATTTCATATAGTTTAATGAGGTTTCTATTCCCAGAAAATCAGAAGGACATGACTATGATAAAGTCTTATGCAAGCAGGAGCAAGTTGAATTTCTCATCTCAAAGTCTAGATAACAAATACAAGTCACATTCACAATTGAACAATCTGCATTATATTTTTAATTTTTTTCCCCTCAGATATACCTTACCTTGCCTGTCTCAAAGTTAGCTAGCAACTCCCATTACAGAAACATCAGCAGCAGTAATACTAGAATGATATTTTTTAACTGTCCTGCAGCATTTGGCATGTAGCAATAGGTAGTATTTGGCACAATATGTATGCAAATGAAAAGCAACTGCCTGCAAAATATAAAAGCAAGCAGCTGACTACAGTACGTGCTCAAATGCATGTAAAAAGTTTAATCACCAACCCCACTGCTTCCTGAAAACCCAGTCACAAGTTTATGTGCACCTCGGGTGCCAAATCAAACCTGAGGCCCCCATACGTGTGAGGAAGCAAGAGAACAGTGATACTCAACAGATCCACAAAATACCTGTGTGAGTGGAGCTAACGTTAAGGAAAATATTACAGGAGAGTCAGTCACAAAAAGAAAGCTATTTCTTCCAAATGGTACCACTCCAGCACGTTGCTTGGGAGATGGGAAACATTATCTAAGTGGTGATATTGACTGAAGCAGGGGCTGACAATCATCAGCTACAATTGGTTTTAAATTCAATTTCAATTAAAAATGCATTTAGTAAACCTAATTCACCAGATTAATTGGATTACTTCTAAATCAAGGTGTTTAATAGCTGTAAAGTTGAGGAGATGAATCATAATTAAGATTTAATCTAGGACTGCAAAAGTTCAGCAGAGCGTTTTACTTCCAATTCCGGATTTTTTATCTGAGAAATTAAGTAGCTATTATATCATACAGGACAGAAAAAAATCCACTGTCCTATATTTGCACTCTAACAGCTGCCAAAAAGCTCGAAAACTAAAATTGGAGTGGCAATAAATTGTTAGTCCATTTCCATAACTGCATATGCACATACAATATATTAATTACTAAGACCTGACAAATTGCTTTACACAAGACTACAAGTCTAAGACAAAAAGGAACATTTGAAAATTCCACTCACAATCAGTGCAAAGCCTTCCCAGGGAAGGAGCTCAGGCTAAAACTAAGCTGAAGCCTATCAAAAAATACTCTATTTCATGAAAAGTGCCAAGGAAAAGTCAATATTGGACATGGGGTTCAAAAAACTGCTCTGGGAAAACACTGTGAAAGTGTTCAACTTTGATGGATCTTGTAACCAGGGCGAGATATTTAGTAAAACTATCATTAATACATCTGAACATTTCTTTTTAAAAGTGTGCTGCTTATTTGTCTGCCAGTACAGCACAGACCTCACACAGGAGTAGCCAAGTTCCCCAAAGGGCTGTTCTTCCTTAACCAAACATACAGGTTCAAAGCACATCTGAAAATCCAGCACTTTTCCCAATGGCTCTCGAACAAACAAAAAGCTCCCAGGGAACTCTCAACTTGTGGAACAGCTGCAGGATCCTGACCTGACTAGAGAGGCCCCTGAGCTGCCCACACTGGCAGATGCAAACATGTTCAGCACCTCATTCCAATGCTTGGCTCTACCTGCATGCTGGGTCAACCCATGTCCCCTCCAGAGGGGAAGCAGCACGACCCACTTAGCATTCCCATCATCATCTAGCACTGTTTTTCCCAAGGCCTGTGGTCCTGGCTGCTCTGGATCCCACCTCAATGGAACCATCAGCAATCTGTCCTTCCAGCAGGAGTCCCAGCTGCCCTGGGGTAATGACGGGACCTCATCCTCATCCCTTCGTACACACTCTACCAACCTGTTGGACTCGCTGGGAAACCAAGCTCAACCAACCTCCCCATCAAAACCTACCAGTAATTCAGCTGTGGAAAACTGTCTAGCAACTCAAGGGGCAGGAAGCATTTGAAAGGGGGCTGTGCTCTCTGAGCAGCGGTGACTTGGGATGGATGCATCAGGGTTAAGTGCCTGAAACTCAGTCCATCTCCTCGTATGACTCAGGAACGGGGGAGTGCAAACCTCCTCTCCTAACACTTCGCCCAGAAGAAACCAAGAAGAGAGCATATGGGCTGAGAACAGAAAGCAATTAGCTGTGCCAAGTTATTTAAGCACCGGGAAACTCCACGATTTGAAGGATTTACATATTCCCTTGGTTTCATTCACAATATCCATGCACCCAAACATTTTTAATATGCTGGATTTTAATTGCCATCTCCCAGACTTTTTGCATCCTACTGAATAGTAATTCTGTGAAAGATTAATGAAACAATTTCAGGGAATTATATGTGCAGAGGAAGAAACTACTATGTCCATTATAATACCAAATGGGGAAACTTGTGAGATGAGAATTCTCCTCAGGTTCTCAGAAAAAGTCCCTGAATGCAAAATTGTCTCACAACTTCAATAATAATTAACAACTTGCATGATAGTAAATTCAGCATGCTGAGCAGTAAACATCAGTTTTCAAGAACTTGAGTGCTTGGACTTTTAGGGACCTCAAACAAACAAAAAAATTAAAATAAAAAATCAAGATTTTTTTAAAATACTGTTTATTCATAAAATTAGAAGGGTGTATTTGAGTGGTCTTGTGCCTTTGATCTGTACCACTTGGATAATGATGAGCAATGTAGAACTCCAATGGGAGATCTGATATTAATGCAAATGAACAGTTAGTTAACCAAACATTTTCTCAAGAACATTATTAGCCTTTCTAATATTATATGTAAGTGGCCTATAGTACCTGTTCAGCACAACATATCTTTATTGTACAAGCAAAATCTGTTTGCCTAAAAAGCAGCATATATGATTGGATAAAAAGGTCTTAATTTTTTAATTAAATAGCTTGATAACATTTGGTTGAATTGCCAATTACTTTAGAAGTCATACAAATAGGCTAAAAATAGCAGGTGCACAATTATTTGAAACAAAAAATACTGGATCCTAGCAATCCATTTCAAAGTATCATCTGAAAAATCTGATATTGCTTTTTACTTATGTTTTGATGAACTGCTAATTGACTTCATCTCTGAGGTCACATAAGGTCATAAGAAAATAAACTGAGTAAAGTGCTTCAGCCAGATCAGCTTACATAAAAAAAGTTGATGGTACTCTCCCTTGGAGTAACCAGATCTTCCTGCTGGTTAATGGTATATAAAAACATTGCTCACTTAAAGTAATTAAAGTGAATGCATGGGGAAAAGCCCACCTAGGAAACAGATTTTGAAAGAACTAGCTGGAGCACTATTGTCTCAGCATTTCCACATGCAAAGAGCGGGGGGAAAAAAATTAAAGAAAATAGAGTGGATATAAACAGTACTGTATATAGTGTTAATACAGCCCTTGTATGGAAGTTATACCCTTCAGTGACCTTCTAGTATTGTATCAGCTTGCTACATGCATGTCTTCATAGTCCAAACATGTGTGAAAGAGACCATTCGTCTACAGAAGGATGGATTTCTTTTTGTTGTCGCTGGAACTGGGACAGCAGACATGTATATCGGCCACATTGCAAATAAAATTACTTCAACATAAATCAAAGTACAAAAGCTTTGGTAAGTCCAGGGTAAAATTTACCATAAGGCTATATAATAAATGATGAGATCTTCCACACATGCTTTTGGTGCCCAGGCACGAGCCAAAAGCAGTGCAAAAAAAGCTTTCATATGAAAAATTAATATAAATAAGGTGTGTTCATGATGATTACTTAAAAGAAAGGTAAAAATAAAGAAAAGATGGTTCAGAAAAAGGGGCATCCTGCCAAACATATTAGAGATATAAAACATGGAATTGGAAAAAGGGGATAAAAGAAAGATGGACTGTGATAAAATACAAAAGAACAAATACAAACAGATGGACAAAGACACAGGTCCACTGAGGAATCTGGTACGAGGTTTGCTACTAGATTTATAGGTCACTCTCTCAGACGTTTGGTGGAAAACCGTCCAGCCTGCAAATGAATATAAAGGGAAGAAAACAAAGACACTTATAAAGTACAAGTAGCTGTGATCAGATGTCCTATACCATCAGTCAAAACAGCTTTGTTAGTTTAAACATCCACATCTCCATTTTAACTTTGCCAAAGAGGAGTAAGTTAATTGACCATACACAAAGGATGCAATAACAGCAGAAGAGAACAGATAGATATTTTGTAGATTAGTTTGGCAGGATGTGCAACGAGAGGAGGGTATTCTAATCATCATTAGACTTCCAATATGCATGGCAACAAGATCAGTCAAAGCCTACAGAGGTGTGCAATACACAGAGGTATCAGAGGTCAGGACTGGGGAACACAGCCAATCTACAGGCATTTAGCTGGGAGTCCAAAATCATGCACAAAGTTAATCCCTTGAGTAAAGGAAACAACTTGGTCTCTGGTTTTGTTTTTTTGGGGGGGGTTGTTTGTTTGTTTTTTTAATATTTTCTTTTTTTTTTTCCCCCGAACACCCAAGATGGTATGGTAGTTCATAAGGAGGAACCCTGGGTCTACCAGAATCAATGGGCTACAAAAAACCCAGAATGAATCAAAGGAAACAATCTTCTATCCTCCTATGTAATTTTTGGTTTTCTTTCTTATTTTTTTCTCAGAAATTTATAAGGCAGACTCCAGAAAAGCTGTCAGTATAAAAAGAAAAGGTATTTCCTTCCTAAAAATTATTATGCCTTCTTGAGTGTTGACTCCTAACACTTGGTGAGACACTTTTGTTCTTCTGACAACACTGCAATGACCTTTTTAAAGATAAACCAGTAATTTGGATTGTCAAAGGTTCACGTTCCTATATCACTAGAAGTGAAATCCACTCCTAAAAAGTTCAAGCATAAGAGAAGTGAACTAATTTTAGCATGTGCTGGAAGACATGCTGAACAGCTGGTAAGAAAAATCACCTTGGCCAGAGCTTGCGTTCACGTCACCTCCTTCAGGGCCTAAGCCGGAGCAGATGTCAGAAGACAAAGAGGCTTTGACAGAGCAGGGCTGCTGTGTCTGAACAGCCTTCCCAAAGGTGGCTGCTGCTGGGGAAGTGACTGCTGCTGCTTCAGGAGAGCCAGGCTGAGTTTTAGTTGTTTCTTTGTGGGGTGAGTCTTTAGAGTCTGAAAGATTACCTGAAAGAGCAAACAAAGAAAATACATGCAACAGCAAACACAAGGAAACTACTGAATAAAAACCTGTGCCTAAAAATAGTCATTACTTTGCTACCAAGAGGAACAGCAGCCTGCAATTCTGAAGCACGGGCTTTATGGAGAGCCTGCACTAGAAAATAATCTCCAGGTACTGTTGCTGATGCAGTTTCTCCAAGAAGCTTACGGAGTAAGTTTAATTTATAGTTTCTTTTCTGCATTTTTCAGAAAGGCTGGAGGCAGGACCTCACAAGGAGCACTGGTGAAATACAGAGAGCTGCAGAAGTGCCTAAGGAGGAGGATGAATTCACAGAATGCCTGAGCAGAACATGGAGGTTTGCTCTCAAACATGAAAGGTGAAAGCAAGCAAATGAAGAGAAATAAAAAGTTGCTGCAAAGACATAAGTAACTTTTTATTTATAAATACCTACATATAAATGGATAAATGTCTATACATCAATATATATGTGTATCTACACATATATCAGGTAAAGAGGCTTTACCATCAGAATACCTTTGTAATCATATGTTACATGGATTTATGAGCAAAAGCATCTAACAATGGAAATGACAATTACATGAGTAACTGTATTAGAAACTGCGTGCCCTTGATCCCTGAGAAAGGACCTAGGAAGGCCAAAATATGAGGAATCTACATAGTCAAAGATGGAAAGACTCAGGTATGAATACACATTCTTAAAAATAATGTGAACTTGACACAGTCCCTCAAAAAAATGGACAATAGCACAGAAGAAATGAATGAAGATCTGCATGCACCAAAGCAACAGTCTGATTGAGCAGATTTCTGTTCTCTAACTGAAGGTGACAATGGGGAGAAAAAAGAAAAAATTAATTGGGATATTTTATGCAGAAATAAACTTAAAGTCTTTAGACTAGGGTAGCACACTGCTATAAGCCAAGATTCATGACTGGAGACTGATGTGGTGTTCGTGAATATACAGAGGGAAAGACGGCTAGAGAGAACCCAAGAACAAACTGGAAAAAGAATGGATCAAGGATAACATACATACAGAGTATCTCATCACCAGGAAAGGAAGTAAAATCTATGCATGTCAGCAAAGCAGCAGCTAAAGAGGTATAAAGCCTTGAACACTGCTTCAGCTCCTGTCAGCAAGAATACTGAGATTCAAGGGGGATCACAGAACATATTGCCTCTGAATACCTCTGCTTTTTCTATCTCAGTTGAAATTCTTAATTAAAAGGAAAAACCTCTGAAATACTCTGTCTATAATTAAGATTGATGCAAAGAATTTTTAAGTGGATCTATGATGCAGTGACTTTGAAAACAAGAGTTATCTGGTTTGAAATACAGGGTTAACGCTGGATGTGCTGCTGCTTCTCTAGATTAACAGCATGAACTATCGAAAGTTCAAGAAGAAAATTTATTCATATTGAAGAAAAATTATTCATATTCTATTCTACGTTTTGCTGAAGACATTGGTACTGGGGTATATCAACATTTCCTGGTTGAATTATGCCTTTATACTTTCCAAATATATGACTCACAACTGTACTACTGTTCGAAAAATCTCTAACTACTTCAGATAGTCAAAGCATCCATCACAGTTTTATAACTGTTATTAGCTCCCATCCTTTGGGGGAGCAAATGTAATTCAACCTTATTCATACGGTATCTTGTAGGAAAAAATAAACAACAACAAGATACAGCACATAATCAACAGAGGATAACAGCATCTAAGTGAATACAAATATAAAAAAATTGCATTTGGAGTAAGGAAGAGAAAATGTAACCAGGCTGTATTCCAAGCTGAAGTGGAATATTGTTTCTCTGCCAAGCACTGAGGCAGAGAAGGCATGTATGGGTCAGCACTAGGCAGCTATAAGAAGCCTGTCCTAAAGGAAGGTCGCTTCAAAAACAGTTTGCAGTACCCAAGTTGAATCACAGTATTAAAAACAATAAAAATCCAGTGCCTTTCCAGCAGTCCATGCAGATACAAAACAACTCACAACTGACACAAACAACAGGCATATGGAAAGCCACCAAGTGTACCTACTTGTGCTTGATGTTCCACTCCTGAGCTGCTGGACCAGAGGGTTTAATAGTTTTCCACCTTTCAATTTATTTTTGCTGGTTCTTCGGCGACGGCCACTTGGTGGGGCTGAGTGAAGGAAGCCGAGGTTGGGAGGCAGGGGCTTCCCCAATCGAATATACAGTGCCTCTATCTCATTCTTCTGCTGAGTCTGAAGTTCAGCAATTTCTTTCATATGCCTAAACATAATAATAATAAAAAAACCTCTGCTAGCAGTGTATTTGATAAAGCACCACATATTGACAGCATAATTAGTTATGAAAATGAGAAGCAAAACAGCCTTTGGTTATAAAACAAATCAACTGCTCATCCAAAAGTACATGAAGTTGTAACAATCCACCCAGCAAATGTGGTGACTGACATCTCAAATATTAATTTATGAGACAGAATCCTAGACAGCTAAAAAGATTTTCAACACCTTCGGTAAAAACAACTGATAGTGACATGAGATCTGACAGGAACTTCAGACTATTCCATGACTTCTCTTCAAATCAGGGGCTTCAAAATGTTAACTCTCAAGGCACATACATCAGTTTGAAGGAGTTCAACATGAAGGAAGACAAAAGTGTTTCTCATAAATGTGTCATTAGCACATGAATACCTTACTGATAACGTGGATTTCGTGGTGCCATAAAGTAAGTATAAAGGTTTTGTATGACTAGTTTTGTTTTAAAAAGATATATCCTCCATATTTAGTAAAACCATTACACCTTACGATAAAATTTAACATTTTGGTTAAACTAGCATTTAATGGTAGTACCCATCATCTGCCAGGAAAGAACGAAAATGTTCCAATTTGAAGAAGTTGGCTGTCAAGGCTGGCAGCACAACAGCCTCCTGCCAGGCTCACCCAGCCTCCCACCAAGACAGAAGTGATGACTTGATGAGAGATCCAACGGGAGACAAAGCCAGTGTCATAACTGCCTAACAGATGCCAGGTTATCTACTGTAAAAACAAGTCTGGGAACAGCGATGGGTCTGTAAGACCTAATAGTCTAAATCACCCTTGCAGAGAAAGGCATGAAAAGAACACTATGGCAGCTGTCCATACAAGCATCCAGATTGTGCCACCTGAAATAGTGTCCACATGGGAACCTATGACCACACACATTACGAGTGCTACTATTTGCTACCATATCTACACAGCTTTTCAGTAAGGAAACTGGACATTGTAGCAGAAATGTTTGGGGGTTTAAAGAAGTTATTAATTAATTACTCTTTTAAATGGAATTGACAAATAAAGTCATGTAGTACAACATTTTGGGGAAGGTCCTAGTGATGCCTAATTTACCAAGAACTAGTTTACTCATTACAGCTATGAAAATCATATATTTGCTCATCATATGCAGAGATGTTGCCTGGGTATCTCTACACAAGCTTCCCTAGCACTGCTTGCAAACCCAACATACTTTTCTCTCAGGTTCTGCAATTCTTTCTTCATATCTGCATCTTCAAATTCCGAGTCGTTGTCGCTGCTCATGTATGACGACTGTGAGTGGAAAGATGTGATGTTGATAGTAGGAATTTTTGTTCCTTGCCCGTTAGGTGACTCGAGGCCTGGCGAGCTAGCTTTGCCAGATCTTTGCAGAAAAGCAGCTGCTTTTTTAATTAAGTCAGTGGCTGCACTGCTGCTCGGGGGAGACTGTTGGGCAGCAGCAGCCAACTGACGGTGGAAAGGCTCATCAGCAGAATCACTCGACCCCTGGTCACAGAGGACATCGACAGAAGAGGCTGTCTGTACCCGTCGGACAGCTGTCTTCAGATCAGGACTGGAAGGGAGCTCATCCAGATAGACGTCTGGGGGTGCCGAAAACCTTAAGCAGTGTGGTGCTGTTAAAGTTAATTCATCTTGCGTGCTGATTACTGAAAACCTGCCAATAGTTTTGGCTGGTGTACCGCTATCATGAGCTTCAGCCTGTTTTCCATAGGAACCAGAGTCTAGAGAGTCACCCCTTTGAAGGTTATTTATCACCCCATCTGCTGTAGTTATCTGCATCACATTATCTGTGCATGCAGACGAAGCCATAGTATTTGCCTTCTCGCTCCTTTTAGAAGTTTCCATCTGTTTAGTTAGGCTTGATGATGTAGCTGCAACCTGGAGAAAATAATGGATATTAATTTTGGAAGTAACTAACAATCAAGCATAAAACTGCTCCTAGTTTCTGCTTACCTGAGGGAGGCTTTTTGTTGTAGCAGCAGGAGCTGAAGTGATGCTTGCAGCTGAACCTGTTTCACAAGTGGGGAAAAAAAACACATTCATGTCTGGAATGCTTTAGTATAATAAAAGCCAACCTGTTTACTGTGATAAACTGAAGCACTGATAAGTGTAGCACTGAAGAATAATTCAAATATCCCATCTTTGTAATACTGGATCTATAATGCAGTAGGCAATATCAATGGTGATATAAAATATCTGTATGTAGGCACACTCTCTTCAATCTATTGATTTTGGGATGTCAAATCACAATAGGAGTGTGGAATTTCATTAGTCAGTTGGAAATTTGTAAGGAGAAAACCAGAAGAATGAAATCTGCATAGTATGTTGGGCCTACATTACTAGGGTGCTCTTGATGTCTCCAAAAAGTAATTGCACTCAGTAATTGCCCACAAAATGCTGCAGCTGACCACAGATGGACCAGTATCTCACCTTTCACTGGACAGATGCTGACACCAACAATTCAAAGTGCAATGATGCCAACTCACATTGCCAGAAACAGAAGATACAAGCTCAAAAGATGGCCACTTGGACCACAGAAGCATGCAAGAAACAAAGTATCAGTGGCAGTAATCAAGATGCGATTTCACAACCTGGACCCTGGTTTGAAGCTAAACCAATAAACACAAGCTTTTCAGAGAGCTGCTTTCTCATGGACATCGCACAGAGTGAACGTAAGGTCAAAAATCTGTCACTGTTCTGAAATGGTGAAACATCACTGCTTGATGGTATCTAAGATACATTAATTTTACCACACAGTGCTACTCCAGTTGCATACTCTCTTCGTTGTCTGTAGCGAGACACATGAATGCAGGCTACCCAATGTTTTCCCCTCTGACACTGACCTAAAAGCAGATGATCTGTGCCCACCAGGACAAGAGTGATCTACATTGTCACACAAACTTGGTAGCCAGCTTTGCCACAACAATCTCAAAAAAATTATCTATTCTAAGACCTCCCCAGCCCCACCTATGATAGCAGGAGCAGTTTTGGGTTCATCAGCCCTTAAACCTTCCCATGACTTGCAAGGCAGGTAAATGGAACATGACAAATACCCAGTTTTTTACCATGGCTCCTTATTATAGAAAGTGTGGTTGTATCTACAAGTATCTAAAGAAAAGCACTCTATCAATTCTCCATGGGACTTCCTTGAAAACCTTACAGACTTCCCCCCAGAGGAACTACCCTCAATCATGGCATTTTTGCCAATATGTTTCATGAAATGCAGGAAATCTGAGGGACTTTCTTTGGACTTTTTAAGGGAACTGGAAAATTATTACGGGAAACATAGCCTTCTGTGTGAAGACTCCATAGGTACACCACAGACAGGTGTCACGCATATTTATGGTTTAAAATAAATCAGCCTGTGAGGCAGTTTCTTGCCAGGAAGCTTAACAAAAATTAGATGTTTAATATTAGTTGTATTACAGCTAGGATCAGAAAAGCTCTGTGCTGGGCAGGGCTCTGCAGTTAACCAGCAGGATGAGGAGCAAGGGGACACCAGAGAAGAGGACCATACATCAGTACACATGCACCACTGCCATTCATCACTGAAAGGAGCATTACCTTTTCTGTTGGCTGCCCCACCTCTTGCTTCTGAGGACTGAGAACTGATACCAGTGACCTCCGACTTTTCAAACTTTCGATAAAAAGAAAAAAGAACGCATTTCAGTCTCATGCACAAAGCAGAAAGGCAATACACGCTCCTTCCTTCTCTGCCTTCACGCTACTGTGGAACACTGAACTATTTTCTAGTGTCTGTGAAGGTGGTCACCTACTTTTTCCTCCGACTCCTCCTGTTTTTCCCCTCCCTTGGAATTAAAAAAGCATTGGCAGTGTCACAGAGTGAACCACAGACTAAGTTACTAAAAAATAGGCACTGAATTATATGTATCAGTTTGGGGTCTTGTTCTGGTTTGCTTTTTCAGCCAGACTGTACATTCTTCATCTATGTGTCTGCCTTCAGAAAGTCTGTCTCTGTTTTCTTATTGTCACAGATTTTAATAATTAATTCAAATTACTGGAGAGACAAAATTCTCTATATGAAAAGCATTATATCTGCTGTAGAAAGTCATTTGTCATTATAAACAATAAGCTCTAGAGAGTTACTCAAGTGCAGCCACCTTTTCTGTAACATACAGCATCTCTCAAGCAGTTCATCCAGCTGACACTACAAGTAACAGCCTCATCCTTGCTAGTGGTGACATGGTTACCTCCAGAAATGCTACTTTTCAAGATACGCACTGATCTTTCAGCAGAAAGTGCTGCAGATCTGTTGACTCTCATAAACTCTGGATTTTATCTGAAAGAACACAACACAGGTGCACAATCGAGACATGGAGTAAATAATGACCCAGACCACCTGCTCCAGCTTTCCTCAGGTGCTTCCCAGTGAAGTCTTGCTCTGCCAAGTTCAGGGGAAGACAAGAGGAATCATGACTGGAAGCAGAACAAGCTTCTACCTATGGAGTGTCTTCCTTCAGCTGCAGCACTTGAACACAGCACAGGCTCCTGACATGTTGCTTTTATTCAGAATGACTTGGAAGGCAGGCATTACAATCACTGCCATTAATTTATATATATATATATAAATTCCTATGATAATCTTTATCAGAATTTGGATGACTATACCCCTCCTATGTTTTAAAGTCTTAAAGTACAAAAAATTACCACATTTCTGCCTGCCTTAGAAACAAGAGTGTCCTGTTTGAATGAATTTATATACTACTTTTAAACCCAAAGGAGAAGTTTAGCTTTCGCTAACAAGCATTTATGCAAAAAGAGTCAGAATGCATCTGACAAGAAGAACTTAAGAGAAATTTCACATTGAAAGTAGTCAAAAAACCAGAGGCAATATACCCAGGAGCAGAAACAAACCAGTGAGAGAAGCAAGAAATCTGCACGTGTCCTACCACAGGCTTGTTGGATCTGAGCTCTGCTGTGGTGCTGTCCCTAGCAGCTGGGTTTGGGGATGGAATGGGCAGGATCATGGCTGGACTAACCAGTACTGGGTAGGGTGAGGTCTCGGAGGGTACGGGTACCACCGACGGGGCCTCGGTGGCAGCTTTCACCTTCTGGCTGGTATCTGCAACATTATGGCTTGGTTCTCTCAAATCCAAGGCAGGAACTTGATCTTCAGGAAAAGGTGGCAAGTTAAACTCGCTGTCGCCCTGTTCTAATGGGACAGAGGTGTCAGGAGTCCCTGCTGATGCAGAAGAAGTAGGAACGTATTCTTGGTAAAGTAAATTGCGCAGTTTCTCATCGAGGCTCTTGATTGTGTTGTCAACAAAGTCCACCCTGGGCGGTCCCTCTCCGTCAGACTCGGCCGTGCTCGGCTGCTGCAGGAGCCCAATCCCCACGCCAGGGCAGGTGACGGGCTGTGCCTGGGACAGCATGGTGTGCTGCTGGGACGCGGCCACGGGCACCTGCGTGGGGCTCTGGAGCTGGGACCCCGCCAGGCTGAGGGGGTCGGGCGCAGCGGCCGCAGGGAAGCCTTGGTTGGTGAAGGAGTGCTGTGCCAGGCCGGGCTGGGCGGCCTCGGGCAGGTGAGGGACCTGTGCCGCGGGCTGCCGCTCCAACACCATGGCGTCCGGGAGCACGGCGAGTGGGCAGAGCTCTGCTGCTGTGGCAGGAGCTGCTGGGACTGACATGTGCGGCCCCACACTGCAACACGCGAGCTCCACGTCGGGGACACACGTGCCCTCCTCGGCCTGAGGGTGCAGGAGTGGGGGAGCGGGAGCAGCCTCGGGAGGCTCCTCCGGCACAGCAGCACGGGGGGCAGGCGTGCCCCGCTGGGTGGGCAGCGCTGCCTTGGGCGCAGGGTGCTCCACCTGAGCACCGTTCCCAGCCGCCTGTTCCAGGGTACTTGGAGCAGATCCCGGCAGTGCTGGAGCTGGAAACTCCACCTGGCTTGGTAAGCCAGCAGAAGATGCTGTGGCAGGAGCTTGTGCCAGAGCTGGGGGGGCTCCAACGGGGCTGTCACATACACCTGTGTGGAGGGGAAGCTGCTGAGCAGCTGAGACCCCGGGCAGATCCATCACCGCAGAGCTCGTCTGCTGGTCATCCGACTGCTCCAGGTCTAGAAAGAACACCAACACCAGGTTAACTTCTTAATGAGCTGCAGAGAATGAAAGTCACTGCAAAGCCTCCCAGCTAGCTGTAGTGATAACCACATGTAGCTATAGCCCATTAGCATTTCCCATCAGAAAACAACTGTTATACAAGTCATATTAGCACCTAAAATTGTGGGTTATGCAAAAACTTTACTGAAAAGACACTGCTTATTGAAACAGCAGTGACTAGAACTTCAGCTACCTTATAGCATAAGGCAGACTTAAAATACTGACTTAAATAAACATTCCTAATTTGCTTCAATATCAGGAATACACTATGTGTGACTCAACAAAATTCATCGTTCTCTGACTAAACAAAGTAAAACTATCACAACTAAGTCAGGTGAGAACAGAAGAGAGATGACAACAGCTTCAGAGAAGAAAACATTTTCTATGAAGTCTATAAATACCTGGCCCTTCAGACTGCTGTGTACTCTGAGGTACCGGGGGAGAGAATTCTGGTGCATCAGTAGTAGGGTTTTCCACGACAGGACATATAATAAACCACCTTTTTCCAGTATGCAAAACTAGAGATGAAAAGAAAATAAAAAGTAATAAATAATCTGTCATAACCTAGTCTTAATTTGTGTTTAGAAAGAAAACCTGAACTTCTACAGTATTAGCCCAGATTAAACCAATGGCTCCTAATTTGATTCTCACCCCTTCTGGAAGGGCAACAGTGATGTCTCCCAATTCTGCCACATATTTTAAGTTATTTGAAAATTTATTTTCAAGTGGTCATACTTTTAGAAGGGTCATAGTTACATACATGAAAATTTTATTAACAGTACTGTGGTCAGTTTTCTCACAGGAGATTTCTTAGTTTTGTGAATTTTTCCAGCTTAACTCTTCCATGTTGAAAGTTTTCTAGCTAATATTTCCTTCCACATCTTATCTCAAAGCCTGGCATATGTAAATGGCAAACCAGAACTATACAAACTTCATAGCTTTCATTAGTAGAAATGTAAATGTTATGTTAAAGTTGTACTGAGAAAATTATATGACATTTACAGGCAAAAAATAAACCAGATCTTTGTCCAGAAATTCTAGTTTGGAGGATTCCCAGTTTCTGCACTTGTCAAAGAAGTTCTAAATTATCTTTCTTCCCCTGTCAGCATGGAGCAAATACATAGCACTACAGGCAGTAACAAAGATTTTGGAAATAATGCTTCCTTCCACAGAGGTTTCATTTTTCCCTACCAGCAAGCACTTACAGAGAGAACCAAGGGCCAATGCCCTTCCCATTCCGTTTGTCTGTAAAACCCGTAAGATATGATTGTGCTCAGAAGGCCAAAAGCTCCCCTGTAATATCAAAGTAGCTGAAAACTTCTGGGTTAGAAAGTTCAATTAAATTACCAATGCAAACACAATCTTTCATCTTTCTTTCAAATGTAGTCCCTGTTGTGAAAAGACTACGCTTGACTGTACTGCCTTGATTTTCCCACGGCTGATTATCAGCTTGTATAATTCAGGGCTTCCCTAAACACCCCCAAATGTTCGACTCACCCAGGTTAGCCCTGTGGTCTTGCAGGCTGCTAACAGCAGGGACCACTGTTATACCCGTATTTCTAGATGTATTTCCAACCACCAGGAACTGGTGGATTTCTTCCCGAATCTTGCAAACTCCTGCATAAGCTAAAAAATTAATCGCAAACCTTAAAGTTTGTGATTAAATTTGGATTCAAAAGCACATTTACCATTTTGTTGATAGACAGGTGTCTTCATTTGAGACTGCCGCTTCTCCTGTTAGAGAAACAAACAGGACAATGGAAGAACTAGCTGTCTCATGGCAACGCAAGAGGAGCATCATTCTAAGGAACATGCATATTACAAGCTTTAATGGAGTAAAAGCATTATTTTTCTGGCTAAGAAACATTTTTAACACAGGATTTAAAACTAATTTGAAGGAACTGGCTGTTAAGAAAAAGGAATCGGACTAGAAATTTTCTTACCTCGCTGATTTCCAGTCTATCTGTATCTTGCTGGGGACTCGTTCCCTGATCAGAACTTCGTTCTCCTTCTGTATCTTCGCTGAGCATATCTTCTGCTTTATCAATAATATCTTTCATTTGCTCAATAAATGTCTCTTTTTCACTCTGCAATATGAATTCATTCTCTACCTAAAGAGGCCACATCAAAATAAAGAGGAAAACAGTAATGTTTTGATTAATGCCCCATTCCACAGCTCCCAGAAAGCTCCATCAATAAGCATGCATGGGAATAAGCTGGCTGAAGCAACCTAGTACATTAAGAGACTGTGGGCAGTCACATCACCAAGTCTTACCATGTAAGTAGCAATTTCCTCCGGCGCATCACCATCCAAATCAAACTTGAAAGTCACCATTTTGTGATTGTGTGTCTCCAGCTGGCACTCCACCATCTTATCCCCCGTGTTACAAACCTGCAGGCGAAGATGAACAACAGTTATTTCTGGCAAAGCCAAAAGAATCCTGAAGTTACCCTCAAAGAGGTTGTACTTGCATTTAATATGGTCAGTTTGGGTCTGCTGGACTTCTCCTGGCGTGAACGAGCACGTGTAGATTTCTTATGTTTCTTTGAAGACTTTCCTTCTTGTTTTCCACTCCCTATTGCTCCTTCAAAGCTGTCACTCATCTCTTTACCCGAAGCAACATCTGGACTCATGTAGCTTTGTAAGAGAAAGGAAAGAAAACCAAAATAAAACCACTATTACACCTGATGGAGTTATGCATAGGTTAAGATCAACAGGGACTGGAAAATAGAAGTGCACATCTGTGCTCTTCTGGTCCAGACTGAACCAGCTACAGAAAGATGCTCAGCAAGTGAAGGGAACTACACCACATCAGGCACGTAACTCTGGCACACCACACTAAGGAATGGTCTGTTAACATTTCTGCCAATACCACAGGAAAAGTCCCATCACTTAATATATCACTATCCTCCCCTAATCCCTTCATTTCAGGGATCCTTACTGCCCACCTCTGAGCTGCACAAGTTCCTATTTTTCTAAGGCCCAGCTTTCTCAACTCCTACCTGTCTGTACTCACAGCAGAAGGTCTGAGCAGGTCATGCTCAGAGATGAAGGAAAAGAGTGAGAAGGTGGTATAGCATCCTATAAAAGACTGCCTCTCCTCTCTCTGCACTTCTCAAAGATCAGAAAGAAGGGTTTATGCCACAATACCCCAGATGAACAGCTAGCAATAGTGTATTATTTTAGCATCCAAAACAGTAGTTGCTAACAACCTCATTGTAATATGACAGGTACAACAACATAAATATACAAGTAATTTGCAGGAAATTCAGAGGGTCATAAGAGCCATGTCAGGAAGGAACCTTGTAAGGCCATCTGGCCTATTTATTACCCCAAGGTATGATCAGCTCTGTCTAAACCAGTCCTCACAGAGGTTTGTGTAAGCTGATCTTACAGAGCTCCCGTGAGATTTCATAGCCTTCCTGGACCATTTATTATTCCCGTGTTCATTTAGCCATACAGGCATAATAGAATTTAAGTTTAAACTATGGATTCTTTTCTTAAATTTGAGGCTTTTACTTGTTTTGCACTAGTTGCAGGGAACAGCTTATTTCATAGACTCATCAAATCACAGAATGGTTTGGGTTGGAAAGGACCTTAAAGATCATTTAGTTCCAACCCCCCCTGCAGCTACCTTGTGTGTATAACTTATATGTTAGGAAAGTGAATGCAGTATGCACATAGGATACACTCCACATTGCATCTTTGCTGCAATTGCCAGCCATTTGATTCACGTGCCATTGCCCTTCAAACTACAAAAGTACAACCCAGCTCCAGTGCCAAGTTACCTGCACACCTGGGAAAGGGAGCTCTCCTGCTACAACTACAAGACACATGCTGACACAGCCTCTCCGTGCTGCTGCAGTCACAGCAGTCAGCTTTTCTAATGTAATTCTGGAACAGGCAAATTAGAATTCAGAAGATGACTGAAAATTTGATGTGCCCTTCTACAACAGACTAGATATTTATATATTAGATAGATAGATATTATTCATTATACAGATACTTTAGATATATTTTTAGGTATATTATAGATATTAACAACTAACTTATTTATAACCAGAACTAACCTGTAGTCATGAAAAATTAGATTTCAATTTCCATGCAGTATTTAGAAGCAGCAAATTCTTGGGAAAAAAGGTTCCATTTTAAGGTTGTGAGGTTGCATTGACTTGTGCCAGGCTAACTGTTTCAGTTGGGTAGACTGGAAACAGTAAAAGAAGGGTGCCTCCAGAGTTCATAAACTTAACCCATCTTGTTTATTCAGGAAAATAGGAAAGGATCACTAAAATTCTAACTCCAAAGCTTTATCATCAATAAGGACGAAACTGGTGCTGGCTCCTGCAATAGGCAAGGCAGTGAGCTGCTTATGAACACACACTGTATTTACCTAATCCATACCCAAACACTGAAAAATCTGGTTTACTGGATGCTTGGGGAAGGGAGTCCTGTTCCCAGAGCAGCAGCCACAGCCCCTGTTCAGCCCCTCTCCAGTCCAGCAGCGAGCCCTCCTCTTCAGGACTCTTGCTCTAGACCTTGCTGCCTCCCCTTCTGCTTTTGAGTACAGAAACAGGCAGATGAGGGCTGGCAAAAACTGAAATCTGCTTTTGTTCCCGAGGAGTGCTGAGATGGCTCTGGGCGTTATTTACTGATACTTCTGTCTTTTTCATTACTAGGCTTGACTGTGACCTCGTGTACTGCAAAACCACAGCCCAGGCTTTGGCCGTGTGTTCTAACACTTGTAATGATTCCCTTGAGTGGCTCTACACACAACTCTCCCTGATACACTGTTCCCCTTAACATACCTGGGGAAAGATCATTACAGAAGGTGATACTTTATTCCCAAAGAGGGAATAACCTATATACCCAACTATCCTAGCATAGCATGTTTTAATACAGATTCAACAGCATCAAAAGCAGGGACTGTATCATTTCAGTTATCTTAACAAAAAGAGAAGTTACACGCTGAAATGAAAGCTGTTGTACACACATCAAGGCTAGGATGCAGTACCCAAACTACAGAATTAAGAGTTGGAGGAGCCAAAACAGGTACACTGCACACAGAACATCTGCAGCTTTCTCACTAGACATGCACCCTTCCACCTTCTGGTCAGCTCCTGCTACTCCTTCTCTCAGCCCAGGCAAAGGCCAGGCATTTGGCCCAGCCTTGTAAGGGGAGAGAGGAAAAACAGCCTCTTGGAAGTAAACATTTTTTATACCAAAGAGATTATAATGATACCTTTCACAGCTCTGTGACAGAGTTTGGAGTTTGTCCTGCATTGCCTGCTCCTAAAATGTAAGAAAAAGTCATTTAAGTAAATGCATTGTTTTGGCAGATGAAAAACACCTTTAAGAAAGGTTTTGCTGTAATCCTAAACTATTCTGTTTAACCAATTCTTGGAACTCAGCAAAAAAAGTCCCATTTCACCCTCCCAACATTACTTCTGTCCAAAGCATCAGTATCTGTGTGCAACCACTTTTTAAGACAGAGACACTAACCCACTAGTTCCCTTCTGGGGGCTCTAAAGCAGAAGAGGTGGTGAAAGAAACAGAACAGTTCTCACCACAACAGAAAAACTTCATTGCAGGACAAATACACACCAGAACCCACCTACTTTTTTTTTAAGGGATATAAAGTATAACCTAATTTGCGTCATTGTTTGTATAATTTCCTAAAGTGTTAAGTATTTTCATTGTATTTGGCTTATTGTGAAAATTTCTGGGAAACTTAGAAATAAAAGATTAAAATTCACCATTTAAAAATGTCACCCTCATGTTATGTCTTCTTTCTCTCCACACAACTGAAATTTCCCCTAAAAGCTTCCCTCTTTGCTGGTCACCATGCTAGCACAGACATCAACAGCTTGACTTTCACATCGGGTAGCCCCTATTTTCACAGAATTTGTGATGAGAATGCTCCTGGCCCTACTGTAACACACTTCCCATGTATGTACACAGACACACACACCTGTGCATGAATATATCCGAGTATGTTTATACACACACTCCAAATATATTCATAAACATATATAATGTTATATATATATTTATATATATTTACAAACATATGTCTATAAAATCCTTCTATAGACACACCGCTAGAAACAAGCACTTTGACTGTCACCACTACATTGTAATACCAAAGCAGTTGATCGACTGGAGTTAAAAGCTTAGTAGTTAACCAGTCAACCCCACTCGTTGCTTGTAATGCCACGCATATGCCATGCCAAGCTTGACTGCAGTTTCAATAAAACTGCAAAATTAATGAACAGTGAGAACACAGACATAATGTATCTAAATTTTAGCAATGCACTTGATCAAGTGCCTTACAAAATCTCATTTGCCTGATCAATTCGGGTTGGTTTGGGTGTGAGTACTGCCAGACATTGAAACAAAAGATAAGAGAGAAAAGTGTTATGGCAGAGTAGCAACAAAATGCAGCATTTCAAATATATACAGATATGGAACTCCTCTTACACCCAAGAAAACCTCAGCAACGTATGCCATAAAATCAACATGGGAAAGCATCGATCAATTTGACCATCCTATAACATTAGATTGGTTTCTTTAATTGAAAGAGAAAAGGGAACTAGCTTACAGGTGAAATATGAGAATGAAGTTAGCAAAACAGTGGTTAAACGCTCCTAGGGATATGACAGTGATGTGCCTTGGTGGGCATGAATTTTTCAGGCAATATAGAACAATTTGTATCCCACGTATCACACTGCACAGTCAGGTGTGGTTTTTTTGTATTTCCAGAATCTCTAATGGGATGGACCCTGCACTGAAGGCTGTAGCTTTGGCATCAGCATTGAACCTGATCTGAGCTGTGCCTACAGAAAAAATTGAGGAATAAACACCTTGAGTAAGGGATATGCCTGACACAGCCAGGCTTTACCTGGAGATTCTGCAAGTGAAGGACTACAGATGGGTTCTACCATTCCTGCTACATCTGACAGGATACAGAAATTCACCAGGAAACATCCTACATCACAGCATGAGTATTTACTTGACAAGAATTAGACTGCCACTAGAAGGACAGGCAAAATGAGGTACTAGAGTCTAGTTTTAGTGTTAGCAGCATCCTTACTGAACATCTTCTGGAGAGGAGTTAAGCTCTAATGAAATTTGTAGGCTGTCCTGTGTAGTTGAGGCATGCCACAAGTGCATGGAAGCATGGGTAAAAACAAAAGAGATTTAGTTTGAAAAGATGGAAACTTACTTTGGGAGGAAAGGTAGCTCAGAACAGGGAGCCTCAAGAGGAACAATTCTGAAAGCAGAATTGTTGAGGGACGTTTCCATTCAGAAGTGGAAAACAAATTAGACTTTACTGGAATCTGGTACAAATGCCAAAACCTTTGTTTTGCTTTGCTTATGGATATCTATTAAAGAGAAGGAAGTGTTCTGTGATGTTCTGTCGAGACTGAAGGTTATACAGTTATGGGAGTGGAAAGGAAAGTCAAAATAGCAGACAGGAGGAGCTGACAGATTTAAAAAGAAAAACAATAAAGTGTATCTTGCTTATGTGACCACTGAGAATTGGAAATGCCCATGAATATCTGAAGAAACAAAAATCCCCCAGGACTAAACTAGAATTCAGGCAATACAGGAGGATACAACACTAAATGAAATGGGAATAAGACTCAAGATGAGGAGCATGAAGAGATTCTACACAGTGAAGAATCATATTATGAAGCAATTTCTTCAGGCAAATGATGGTTGGTTGCACAAGTGCATGAGACATTTAAAACAAGACTGGACAAAACATGGATGAAGCTCTACAGAACAGCTTCTTACTGACCCACAGCACTTAAAGTAGTTTCTATCTCTGTATTTGTGCTCCACTACGGACAAGGAGATACTTAGTCCTGCTGCCTCATTACTTCAAGGAGACATTTCACAAGGTACAACATGCAGTTCCCAGCCTCATTTGAAACAGCCAACTAACTATCTGCTGACCCAGATTTGCCAGCATCTAGGACAAGTGGCTCTATATTGTGAGAGGGATCATCTCCCTTGTGAAATAAGCCCATTATTTCACGAAGGAGTAAGTGAGAAGGTTAAGGGTAAGGCTGGTGAGTTACTTCAGAGGAAATGGCTCTACCTCTTGAGATGTCTCTGCCACTGCCTGGACAGTGGAGCAGGGAGCTGGGAGCTGCTGACCCAGTGGCTGGGAAAGATCAGGCTGAAGCTGCAGCAGACCAGAAGGCTGAAGAGGCAGACAGTGATCTATGGGGACAGGTGGACTAGCTGTTGCAAGGCTGCCATGAATCTGTGAAACGCCTTCTGGAGCGATGCGGGGAGGCAGCAGCTCAGGCTGCAACTGCAAAGGCGGTGACATGACTATTGAAGGTTGGACAGGCAGCACAGGCACCTGGGCTCCAGCTTCCAAAGCATACTGAGTGTGTCCAGTAATCTGCTGTAACACAACAGACAGCTATTAAAACAAATCTCTACTTAGAGTGCTTGTGACTTACACAACAAGGTATAAGGCCACTGGAGTTCATGGAGAAAGGGTTATAATTCTGCAGTGAGGCTGTATTTGTGTGGTCTCTGGTAACTACTTAAGAGTTTAAACTTGCTTTGAAACAACCATATAAAAGCCTAAGGATTCTTTCTCTATAATTATGACATGTGTATTGCTCAGGTGCTATTTCATCTGTAGAAACAAAGCCATACTTTGCTAAGAAATTAAAATCTTGGATTATGAATTCATTGCCCTCAGTAGTTTGCTCTGCTTTCAACGAGCCTACCACAGTGTCCATGCAGAGAAAAATATACTCTACCCATAATCTAAACCAGAATTTCTAAAAAATCTGCTAAATGTATAAAACCAGTAGCTGGTATAGACCACACAATTAACTCTTATTTACGGATTATATACCAGTGTCTTAGGGAACACATTGTTTTCCATTTAGTTTAAACATTTAAGACACAATTTAACTCTTGACACACTAAGCACCAAGGACCCAGTCCTGCAAATGCTTCCTTGCATTATGCATGCATTTATCTCAGTGTATTCTTCAGTGCATTAAAATAACTCATGTGCATAAGCACTTTGTGAGAACTGGACTGATGTGATTAGATGCCAACTACCTTAGAGCCTGTTGTTATTCTACATAACAGTTCTTTCGAGTTGTACATTTAAAACCAGAGCATTCTCCTTTTAAGTACATCATGTATTTTTTCCAAGGGGACTGAGCTTGTGGGAAGAGGAAAAGGGAAAGAAAGGAAAACACAGAAGGAAAAACATTTTAGTACTAGGTAAAACTGCCTAATTTTAATTTTTTGAAGTGTCATTACGTAGAGATTTAAACTATTTGGAGAATATATTAAAAAAATAAATCAAGACTCAGATGAGAACTAGGCCACACAATTTCATTACTCCATGCTCTATGCAGATTCTGGATATGAGCCGGAATTATTATTCCAGATTTTAACATAGATAAAAGTGAAAATGCAATGTGCTTTGTAACACATAACAGTTGTGTGACTGCCTAAGTGGAGGTTATTAGAATAGCAACTGTGGTGCACACTGCAGAAGAGCAGTGAATTTTTTTTAAAATCTTCTATAACTGGAATAATTGACAAAATGTCTCACTGTCTGATTTCCCTGGGAAAAACTAAACTCGGAGGTGCTAAACATCAACTGCTAAAACAGCACTGCATGGGAAAGCCTTTAAACACCTCTCCATTAACAGTTCTTTAAAACATAGAACACTGTATTTTTGAGTATTCCTCTACACTTGTTCGTTTTGTTTGCAATAGCTATTTTTTATCCTAAAAATATTACTGTGCAATTCTTCCATACATATTTGACAGATGATGGCTGTGTCAGAACAGTTTGGGAATATCAGCTGTATCCTCACAAACAGTATTTCTGTACAGCTGAAGAGAGGAATTTAAAAGTGACACACTACTTTGAAGATGCCATGATATGGCAGGTTGAAATGGGATGTTATGAATTTTAATCAATATGTTGTGGCAAAGCGATGTAGTAGAACACAGATTTTCCAGAACACTATTAACAGATTTAGTGCTCTCTCTTGCTTGGGTCAGACTGCATTTCATGTTGTCATATCACAGATGTGGCAGTAGAAGTATTTACAGACTCTGTCAACAAGTCCTGAACCAGTTCTCTTGTAAACAGTGCTAATATTAGAAGCTCCGTTTTATGCTTAATTTCTTTTAAGGGTGAAAGGGTCTGCAGCTTGAATTCGTTCTTGTCCAATAGACCTCTTCCATGCAGTTTTCTGGAGTTGCTATTGAATGTCCAATTTCCTTTACTGTTTTAGAGCAGTCCTACGGCTCATACTGTACCATGAGCACCCAGCAGCTGGAGGAAAGATGTCAGTAAGGCTGTGTGGCTGCTGCCACTGCTCGGCCCATTCTCCTGCCACAGGAGAAAAACAGCTTACACCTCTTTCATATTTGAGATAGGAGAATGAAGAGGGAATCCAAAAACTGCTCCTTTCAGCTCACATTCCAAAGCCTGTTAGATTATTCCCTATATCCTCTATATTCACCTGAATCAAGACCTCACCCTGACTTCACAGGTCTAGCAACCACCTCCAGGATCGAGGCTGAGAAGTTACCAAAACATCTTGAGAGGAAGAAAAAAACCTCCCCACTGGTGTTTGCACAGAGTGAGCCCCGGGAACGCCTGTGCTCAGAACCACCCTACGGTCCAGTACCAACACAGCCCCAGCCCCTGGATTACCTGGTGACCAGCCCCAGGCGCAGACAGAGTCTGTTCTGGAGGATGAATTAAGCTTGGCTGAAGTGACTGAGGAGGTGGAGGTTGCTGCGGTTGGGACACTGGTTGCGTGCTCTGTGTGTGATGGGGAGAGGGAACTTCGCTCTGAATGATCTGCTGGAAGGTGCTCTGGTACATCGGCTGCTGGGGGAGCTGGGGCACCCCGTGGTGCGGTGGCAAGGCTGGCACTCCTGGTGGAGCCACAGCGAGCAACGGGATCGTAGCTGCTGACATGTTTGGCACTATCGTTTGGCAGGGCAAGACCAAAGAAGCCACGGTGGTGTGAGGAAGATTGACTGCCTGCATGGGGAGGGCAGGGGAGTTGGGTGCCATAGGCAGCGTGGGGTTCATGGGGAGGCTGGGTAAAATCACAGCTGGAGCAAAATACTGAGAAGGAGCAGGTATGGGGGGCATGTTTGCAGCAGGTATATCAGAGAGGTTTGGAGGAAGGCTGTCAAGTCCTGCCAGAGGAGTAATTGCAGGAATGACAGGAAACTGAGGAATCTGAAAAAAATATAACATCACATAAATTGCAAGAGCTTTCACTGATGGCAAATGAAACTACTTGGTACCATACAACTACATAAAAATTACCTGTGCCATAATGATAATTATGTCTGTTTGTTAGTCACTTCCATTCATTTCCTGAGGTTTATAAACACTAATACAAACTGACTTATACTTAAATCATGAGTAAAAGAAAAAATTCCATTGCAGGGACATTTTTATACCTTAGAAACTTAAAACTATTTCTAACACTAGCTTGAAGCCTTCAAGCAACACAATAAAAGTTGCTTTCGTTTCAACAGAAATGAAAAGGACTAAGACCAGACAAAAAGCAAAACTCTTTCATGCAAAATTCAGTAAGACAATTTAAAACCCTTGTCTTTAAACAGGCTGGCTGCAACCCAGGAAGTACAGAAGATTCCATAAAAGGCTTTTTACAATCAAAACCTCCCAGTGACGTAGCAGACCATAACTACCCTGTAATCATGGAAGCAGCTTGCTTCTTCCCTTTGGTGCAAGTTGCTTTACATCATGGTGGCTGTCACTAGCAAACACCCTGAGAGCACCAACAAACCCTCCCAGGCCAAGGAAAGGGCCCATCCCTGCTACTGAGAACAGAAAGAGGGCTGAGAGGTGTGTGGGGAGGGGAGGTGGGTGATGGGAAAAGTGGTCAAGTCAGGAGCTCAGAAACAGGAAAAAAATGGGCAACTTCTCATGCTCTTAAGCCTGGGATGGGGAAGAGTATGGCAGGGAGGAAGTTGCAAAATCAATAAATATAATTATTTCAAGTAACTGCCATTAACTGGATTCTCTAGGCATGACATATGATTACTCACAAAGGAGATTTTTGCTTCACCAAGAAAATTAAATAGTAAAGAAAAATACAAGAATTAGGAAAAAAGCTATATTCTTATGGACTAATTAAACTGGCATGCATTCAAAACAGCCACACAAAAACTGCAAATCATGTTAATTATTAGCTGAAAAGCTTACTCAAATAGAAGTATTTACACCTGGTTTTCAAAGATATTACCTGGGAAGGGGCCACTGGTGGAAGCTGTGGCACAGTTGAAATCTGAAGGGGTTTTAGTGGTGTACTGCTAGCTGCCACCTGAGAGGTCTGGGGCTGATACTGGGGTAACAGATGGGTTGCAGGCTGGATTGGGCAAACTGGCTGGCTGGCCAGCACCTGCTGCAGAGAAGCTTGCTGTGATATGGATTGCTGCTAGGAAAGAAAAGAAGAAAAAAGGTTTAGCTTGTATATTAAGAAAGAACCATTTCAATGGACACAGCCACCCATTTCTCTTTATAGTTTGAGCTGCACAACAGAACTGTTGCTCAGAGATGTTTATAGAAGGGTTTTCCTAATTTAAATACTTTACAAGAGCCTACGTTTAAAACACATTTAAATGCAAGATACATTACCTGAAAAGACAAGTTATAACTGTCTTGGAAAGGTTATTTATAATGACTCAGAGATTGTTCTAGTGGCTCTGTACAATCCCCACCTACTAACTTCAAAGATTCTTACTATGCAGATCATACCCAGCTAATATTGGCATTCAAAAGCTGACTACATAATGTACCAGCATTGAAATACACAACACTTATTATATCAGACACGAATAAAACACAATAATTATAGTGAAAGCTGGATCCCAGTTATTTCTGAGGTGCTGTAGTAACAATGTGGCAGCCAAAAAGGAAGTCTTACCCTTCCAGGGAAAAACAGTGCTCCACTGGCCTGCCAGGCTTTATAGAATCATAGAATAGAATCATAGAATCATTATGGTTGGAAGAGACCTCCAGGGTCATCAAGCCCAACCTTTATCCCATCATATTCCTAACCATCAGACCATCAGACCATGGCCTCAAGTGCCTCATCAACCCCTTTTTTGAACACCCCCAGGCACGGTGACTCCACCACCTCTCTGGGCAGCCCATTCCAGTGCCCAACCACCCTCTCAGTAAAGAACTTCTTCCTAATATCCAACCTAAACTTCCCCTGACGGAACTTGAGGCCATTTCCTCTCGTCCTGTCATTAGCAATTCGAGAGAAGAGACCAACACCAGCCTCACTACAACCTCCTTTTAGGTAGCTGTAGAGGGCAACAGAAACAAAGCTGCATTAAAGCTAAAAATAATCAATAACAATCTTTCACATTTTCCATGCTACTGGTATCCCCTCCTTCAGTTCCTCTAATTAATGCTGGAAGTACTTTAAAAACCCTTCTGTTTCAGAACCGTGGCACTGGGGCACCAAGCTGGCTCTGGACTGATGTACTTGAGACCTCAGGACTGATCACTTCACCTGGGCCCTGCAGCACACAGAACCAAACACTGGGCTCGATAGTTGAAACACAACTTTAAAATGAACAGCTAAGCATTACAATCTTTCATCTCTGCCATCTCCACCATAAATCAGTATGGCAATATTTTGCTCTGCACTTTTTTAGTGGCAGGATTCTTCAACTAGTTTTTAGGTATGAATACAATAAAACTGTAGCTCATGTATCAAGGAAGCAAGATGCCATCCACCCTCAAATAGCTAAAATTCAACCATGCTTGCTGAGTTTCCAATACAAGGATCAGAGAACAGAAGAATATTTGGTGACTGGTATCAAGAGTCTGTGCCTGAATGACCCAAGCAGTGCAAGACATGTTGGAGATGGCCCTAGCAGCATTTGCCTTGTGTGAGAATTCATCTTGCCACATTGAAGAAAAAAACAATGATGTGGCTCTGCATTGCAGTTTCTGCCATTCCAGATTTTAGGAAAGCAGGGGCATTTACCCAATGAAAATCCCAGACTCAAGGGAATGGCAGCATGGATGCAAACCAGTGGCTCAGCAGGACCTGGCCTGGCACTAGTGATGGGACAGAGTGAACTGACAGAGACTGAACCCACCGGGGGCATCAGGGGGACCCCATGTGTCCCCCACCTGAGCTCTGCTCCATGGAAACTCCTGCCAGAGCCAACCCAGCCTCAGTCCCAGGACAGCCACACACACACAGTGCTGGGCTGGAGCTAACAAACCTCCCCAGCAGCCAAAGCCAGCTCAGGTATCTTGGCATCCCCGCCTGGGTTAATCTGCAGCTCAGACAGGCTGCCCACAGATAAATAAGGATTGAGCACGCTAACCCAGGCTGCTCAACCCCAAACTAAGCAGCTTCCCAAAGCCTCCACTCCAAATTCAACTTGTGGTTCACAAAATGCTTGTGAATTGGGCGAGGCATAGGAAAAGGGAATATCCAAATGATTTACTCTAACTTTGCCTCATTATAATCTCAGCATTATAAATGCAGATACCCAAATTGGGAAAAAAATATATGAGGAGATGCAACATTGACCCCACATGTCTGAGCCATCGGTGTATGTTCATACAAGATCAAAACATTTTATTCTGTCAGGCAGAATGAATTTTCTCCCCGATTTTCCATTCCTTTTTGACCTGCCCTACCTTTCACCTACAAAAGACTGCAGATCTCCACTGCTCATGACATTGTGTCTGGAGACTGGGAACCCCAGACCTACCTCTGTCTCCGAGACCCAGAGCACCCGTGTGAAGTTCTGCACCAAAATGTTACCATTTTACCCATTTCTGTCATAACAATGTTGTAAAAAGTCAGTCTCTTATTGGGTTTCCTGGCAAGATTAGAAAACAAAGCCAGACCAGTTATTAAATCCTTTTACTATCAGGGATGGAATTATTTCAAGAGACAGCAATGCTGCGAGGAAAGGGCATGTGAAAGAAACTGAGCAAGTTGGGCAAATATCTTATTTCAAACAGGCATTTACTAATGGGGGAAAATAAACAACAGATTTCGAACTGTCAGCACAGAGCTCCAGAGGCCACTCGAGAGATCTGTCCAACTGGTGAGGTTCTAAATTTGCATAAGCAAATTTTTTGGCTGAGAACACCATGAGAACATCCCTGTCCATTAGAAAAAAACCTGACAAGTGACAAAATTGCACATAAGCATATGTTTTTCCAGGAGACCAAATTACATCGCTCCTGTATCGATGCTTTCAAAATAATACGGAATGTTGGAAAAAAGCAATCTGTGAGAAATGTTGATAGCTAAAAAGATTTGGAGACGTGAGATTCATGCCAGTCGCAAAGTATACAGACACTCTGCAGGGCCTGTCAACAGTTTCAACTGAAGGAAGCCAAGCTTTTGGTAGAAGCACATAAATGAGCCACAAATTCCCACACCATACAGGTCTGCAGCTGCGTTCCTCACTGGTGGCCACCACCTCTGCACCAGGAGATGGCTGCAGCCTTTGCAGCTGCCCCTCAGCTGTTTGAAAGAGGTGTTCCATAAATAGTTTTAAGGAAAACCAATTTTGGGGGGAATTTGATAACTCATAATGCACAAGGAATTACTATTTGAAGACAATTCTGACAGAGACAGACTCTTCTCTTGGAAGATAGAGCTCCTGGCTGGATGCCTACACTGAACTATGCTTAACACACATGGACAACTCAAAAGCAGCATCACTGAGGATTCAAAGACAATTGACCCAGGCAACAGAGTCTCTTCCCAACCTTTGAGAAAGGAGGATGCCAAATAATCATAGAATCCCAGACCTGTATGGGTTGGAAGGGACCTTAAAGCTTATCTAGTTCCACCCCCCTGCCATGGGCATGAACACCTCCCACCAGACCAGGTTGCTCCAAGCCCCATCCAACCTGGCCTTCAACACTGCCAGGGAGGGGCAGCCACAGCTTCTCTGGGCAATCTGAGCCAGTGTCTCACCACCCACACAAAATTAATAAAAAGCTATTTGATTTTTAAGGACCAAGGTAGTACATTGAAATTAATGCAAGGCTTCAAGCCAATGCTGTTAAGCCACAATGGAAGGGAAGTCTTAAACTACATCAAGAGGTTCCGAGGTATCACACAAGTGTCCTCAAGCCCGTTACTCTTCCACCCCTTCAACTCAACCACCATTGCCTCATCCCCAAGCCTCTCAGCTGGCAGCTTAACAGATTCAAACACCTCAAGCTCTCTACAGGCACAGGATGGAGCAGAGCACAGGTACATTGCATGGGGTGAGCAAAGCACTTTTGGGCAGTAGCCCAGTTCTCACCTGCTGGCCGGCCAGCATCGGCTGTGGCTGCCCCAGTGGCAGAGAGGCGACAGTGGTGGGCTGGACCACGGGGAACGGCATTGCCGGCTCCTGGTAGTGCTGGGGCCGCTGGGCCACCACGGCGGGCGCTGCCGGCACCGCAGGGAGGCCAGGCTGCAGGGGGAGAGCACTGCTTTAGAGATCAACCTTCACATCCAGAGCCTCTCCAACTGCTCAACAGGAACATCATTACAAGCAAAGAGTCTACTTGGTACTGGGTTCAAAATGGAGCGGGGGAAGATACGGAAAGGTATCCGCAAGGAATGGAAAGTTATTTAAGCTAAAAATGTGGAAAAAAGTCAACAAATTCCAAGACAGACAGCCAAACTGCATTGCATTTCTTTCTGGAAGCAAGTGTGCAGAGCAGCAAAACAACTGAAGGCACACAGACAGTGACTGAGAACGTAGCAACAGCAAGAGCAAGCTGCCAGTCGGGTGAAGCAGAAATTCATCTTCAGAGATTTTTATAATTTCATAAAGAATATCTTCCAAAAAAAGCAGGTGATTTACTTGAAATGGATGCCAAGAAAGCAAAGGGAAATGAGAAACAAATTAAAACCACAGTGGAAGTGAACTAATAGAAATTCAGATAAGGTTTGTAACAGCAGTTCTCTAAAACATTAGCTCAAACAAAGTTGATAAATTCAAAACAAACAGATTGGGGCTCATGAGCCTTAAAAAACCTGCTACAGCTCCAGTTATGTGTCTGTTATCTTGGTAAGTAGTCTCCCAGATAAACAGTGATTATTTTTTTTTCATGGAAAATGGAAGCTTTTGAGTCAGACTTTTGTTTCCTGTGTTTGTTGAGATTTTCAAACCTTGGAACTTTTCATCTAAATTATCACAGGAAGAAAAAAAATACAGAGACCCCATCAGAAAACAAAAAACTAAGAAACATTTTGCTTGTGAATAGAAGTTATAATCTTTCCAAAAACTCTTAATCATTAAAAAAGTAATGTATTTAGGTTAAAATTACTGAAACCTGTCAATGGAAAGAATGAAGCTGCTCTAAAAGAATGTGCTGCACAGCTCAATTTAATAAAAACAATTCTGCTCAAGATGTGCCTTGTGAGTGTTGTATTTGGAGTTGCTAAGTTAGCACTTCAGGTGACCAAGAAACGAGGAAGGATGCATCCCAGGAGACTTAGCAAAGGTGGTTTCCACAGTGGAGGAAGCTGGCTACAGATGCCAATGATGAACTTTTTTCCTTCAGATAAATGGAGTCATGTTTCCATGCATTCACAAAATATAGTTCATAATTTCTTGCAGGCATTTTGGAAAATATAAGGTAAAACCAGGGAAAATGATGCACTTCCCAAGTACGTAGGGTAAACCTGGATCAAGCAGGAAAAAAATCATTGGTCCTAGATTTTAATTTTTCTTCTCTTAAGTCAAATAGGATGAAACAAAAAAATATTAACCTACCACATCATTACTGTCATTTTTACTAGACAGGTTTCTTCCACTGCTTGGGGTAGCTGCAGTCATCAGCTTGTTCTCTGCCAGTGATGTTTTGACAGCCCACACTTTACAGCAGGGCTGTGACCGTCCAGGCACATTGGCTTCTCCACCATCAGAGCATTCAGAAGGCAGAATGTTTTCTGCATCTCTTGCAAATCTCATGGGAAAAGAATTGCTCTTTTGGCTAATTTTGTGTTGTCAAGATTCACGTGACAGAGGCAGGTCTGAACTTCTGCTACATGGCCTGCTTATCTGGGAAGGGGTCAAGATGCCAAGTTTTCTGGGAGGTGGCTACCTGGGGAGTGAACACTTTCAAGAGGCATCAAGACTTCTGACACGGTTTGATCTTGGTCTGACAAACAAACAGCCTAAGCATTTCTGACAAGACCGCTGAGGAAACACAAGCTCTGTAGGGTTTGCAGAGGTCCCCAGTGCCACCAGGTGATATGATTGCTGTCTCTTCTCTAGACTGCAGATGCGTGTTTCCCTCTCCTGGTTCCTGAGGAAGGAATGTTGCGTTTGGAGTCAGATCCATGACAGGGTTGCTGTGGCACTGAAAAGCAGTGCGAGAGCTGCCCATCACATGTGATGGAACCGGAACACTGTGCTGCCATAGCTCCTGAGGGACATGATGCACTCATGTTGTGCCTCTCACTGGAAGCACCTGAAGATTTATTTTCGCTCACATGTGTGTTCTTGCATCAGTAGTTCCATTAATTGCTTTGGGTCAAGGTCATAACAGCATTAAAATCAGAGCAAGTGCAAATGTCTGACTGGGCTACCAGTGCCTGATTTTGGAGCCTCAGTAATGGACGTACATTGGCCGACTCTGTGCAAGATTAAACCCAAACCCAGAGCCAGGAAGGCAGTGACTGGATATGTGACCTTTGTCACAGCTGGAAGAAACATCAGGCCCAAAAGGCTCTCAAATAAATGAAGGAACAATGTGTGGGTATACTGAAAGTGAACAAAACAAAACAGTTCACAAATACATGCATGAGTTTAAAACTAATCATTGCAAAGCTACCAATGTAGTTCAGTGACAACAGATTGACAGGAAGCTTTTTTACTGAAAGTATGACAGCTGCCAGTGAAGCATTTCTTCAGAACAGCAGATACAGCTTGACACACCATCAACCAAGTGCACCATCAGCAGTGTGTTACTAAGCAAGTCACCATCGATAGACGTGAGTGAGGAATATACAAAGCCCTGGAATCCGTATCTACTGAGAACAAGAGTATAAATGAGCCATTAAGTATGATCTAGGATACAAAATTATTTTGAAAAGCTTTTGACTTACTCCTGAGGGCTGCTGGTAGTGCCCCAGCTGCGGAAGGCTGTGGGGCACAGCCTGGCTCTCGCTCAGAGGTGGGCTGTACACCCGCTGGATAGCCGGAGGTACGGGATCGGGCAGAGACGAGTAGATGACACTTTGCTGGCTGCTTTGGGAGTCTGAATAAACAGTGGACCCCTGGCCACTGTCAAATGTGCTGTCGGCTGAAAGAACAGTATTTTTTAATAAAAGTTCAACAACTCCAAATGTTTAAGTTATGATTTTGGAGCAAGGTCAACACTGGTTTATGTAATTAGCATTTTTACTACCCTAACCCTTTGTTATATAAATACATTATACAACACAAATGTTATTTGCCACAAAAGGCACATACTGCTTCTCTTAAGCTAAAATCCATCCCCATGGAATTCTGTGCACGATGATATTTTAGGCACATTGATATTTCCTTTAAAGGGCATAAGGTTGACATTAAGAATTGCAGATGTTTATAGATTTTGTAGGACGAAAGGAAACCCCAATTGTAATGCCCTAGCAGATCAGTCTTTTAGAGTCAGATCTCCCATGGAGGCACTGATTTTAACACCTTTTTTTATTAGTAGCACTGAAAATTACAGAATTCTCTATATTTTATGCGTTATTAGTTCAACCAACCATACGCCACTTGAGTATATGGCAATACCTCACAACAAAGAGCAGACAAAATAATTTGCAGGTTTGCAGTGATTTAGGAGTACCCTTGCAAGTCCTGCTGGAGTTTCTCACGCAGAGTTTGCCCAGCTAACCTGCAGAATTGCACAGCTACGGGTACTGGGCAAGCATTGCAAAACTGTACCATTGAGTATTACTGATTTAAAAATGTCTTTTCATGACTTTTGAAACCTGTAAAGTACAGGAGGAGTTCTGCCTCAGCATAAGCTACTGTTTTCTTCATTTGAGAAATTAAATGAGACAATCAAGACTGTAGCTGTAAGTATCCAGAAGACAAATAGCTTGTAACAAGAGATTTAAAATTCAAAACTCAAAGAAAACTAAACACAGTTACAAAAACAGCTTAAATTAAATTTAAAAGATTTTTTTCCTGACACTTTCCATCTTCTTTTTTCCATATTCCAAATAGCATTTGACACATTTGACTTTTAAATAACAAATCACTCTTTAATAGCACCAGAGGTGACATTTCTCCTCAGTATTCACAAACGATTGTCCCAACTTTTTTTTTTTCCTAAAAATTAAACTCCTCTCTATATTTAACCAGCTCATTTCTAAAGAGTCAACGTGGCTCTACTCTAAGGCAGCCTGGATTTCTGCCACATACACACTTCTACTTTATCACAATTATCTAAGACCTCAAACAAAAAAAATATGACAGTAGAGTGCTTAAATAAAGTCCGTGAGTCAATCTCAGATTTTTATAGAACACCATGCATTACACACATTAAGTTATTAATTTACATTTTTACATTTGACCTCAGATTATTATATGAATTGGTAGAATAGTAATTTATGGAGGTCTTAAGCCTAGCAGCACTAAGAAAACACTCAAAGACATCTGATAGTGAATTGTCAAGAAATACCAAGTATTGGTTAAAGGATGAGGAGGAGTAGGAAATAAACTGTGGGGTTTATATTTAGTATGAAATTCTGCCAACTCATGTCTAACAAAACCACAGGAAGCTCGAGTAGCCTCCTTGCACCATTGGAAGCAAAAAGAGTCATAATTATGATGTTTCTCAAAGGAACTAGATAGCATGAAATAATCATATGATTAAAAAATTTAAATGAGACCAATTTAGCATCAGAAAAAAAGCTTTGTAAATACTGCGATAATCAGAGTTACGCAAGCATGGCCATTTCTCATATCTTGTAAGGGTTTATTTTCTTGTAGAGGCATGCTTGGTTATTTTAGTATTCAAAGCAGACCTCTGTATAGCAGTTTATACAATACCTGAATTAGAGAAGCTGCCGTCTCTTTGCTAAAGATAAAGCATCTTTAATTTAAAGATGCTTACATAAAAATCCAGAACAGTAAAACAGAAGCATTAAAATAGTTTCATAGCAAAATACGTACGTTAGATTTTACCAGAAAAAAATGCCTAGAAAGGAACTCAAAATTTCAAATCTTCCAAGCTAAAAATATCTGGCAAAATTTCCTTCAAGATGTTTAAAAGTATAAATAGATGAAGATTTCAATACCAGAGCCTGACTTGGTAACCAAGGTTGATTTTAGGGGACAAGTTACTTTCGGTAACTAAAAACACTACTCCCTCATGCCTTGCTGTTTGCAAGTCTGATGCTCAAGAAATAAAAAGAAACAACAAGCTCTGAAAGCAAAGCCAGCTAGTTTCTTATGCAGAGACAGACCAAATTCAGTGCTTGGAATGAAAACAGGAGATATAAATCCATCTGCCTTCAAATAGCCCAGTGATCACTCTTGAATCAGCCCCCAGTTGAATGTAAAGACTTGGCAGACCATCAGTTTGTAGCTACTAGGGCCTGGATGAACAAGAGTGACCACCTTCTCTGACCCCCCCCAGGAAGATCAAACAACACTCTTGCTTCAAGCCTGTGAGCTCGGGGCAAAACAGAGCCTGGAGGAACAGAGCATCTGTGTCAGGACCTAATGGCCTCAGTAATAATTAGAGTCAACCCACATGGTCTGGTGCTCTTAACACAGCTGATATCCCCCACAAAACAGGGAAATCTTTTATGAAGTCACATAACATTCAGAGATGGATTTTTTTTCCCCGCTGTAGACCTTTGCACAGCTTCACAAAAAGCCCCACACAAGCCATCAGGAGTAACTCACAAAAGACAAGAAACTGCAGCACTTTGGTTTCAGCAAGGTCTGCTTTTGAATAAACATCTCCACATTCCCAACATTATTGGAAAAAGCCACCAGTCTCTCTGACCAGTTCAGTGTCAACTCAAGTTCTGCAGGCTCTGAAATGGTGCTCTACAAAAATTTAGTGTTGATTGCACCATCTGCCACAGAGAACACGTATCCTTTGTGCCCAGCAGCAGGTCTCCTCACTTTTCTATTCACACATACCTAATGTTTTCTGCATTTACTGCTATTGAAGAAGCTCTCTATATAATATGGTTCATCTTGAAACTTCATTTCAGAATTGTTACACATCTGAGATGCTTGTGTTCTTTGAGCTACTGTGCAAAAACCTGCCGAGCAGCTCATCTCACCACTGAGCTCAGATTCTCCTGGATTTTTACCCAGTTATCACCCTTTGCACACAGAACCAAGACAGGACTTACACGCGACAGAGGTGACGCTGGTGGGCAGGTTTTGCTGGAAGGGATGCTGGTCCGCCTCCGGCTCCTCTGACTCCGACAGGATATGGTGACCAGTGTGGGAAAGGTAGGTGACTTGGACCTGCTGTGCCTGCGGTGTCTTCAACTTCTCCAGACATTCAGAGTCCCGACATTCCTCTGACTGCATCCTAGGCCAAATCCTCTCTCTTCTCCACAGTATTAATGCTACTCTGTCACGTATTGACTTCGCAACGATCTTGAGATCATTTTCATGAAAAAATCCAGAGTCAATCTACAGAGGAGGCACAAACTTAGCAAGATTATGCGCACAGGGATGGACATGCACACGTGTGCACACACATGTATTACTTAAATCTCTTCCTAATAGAGAAAACATCAGTTTGAAATCACGTGAATTGCATATTTATTCCTCACAAGAACAGGAACTCAAGAGCTTGGTTTTTCTTAAATAAAACTTCTGTATCTAATGCAAACATATGTAAACCATTCTACCCTTAAATCAGAACTTGCTGCCTTTACCTTTCCAGTATACAGTTTCCCAAATTGCTCTGCTTGATATCACAGCAAGTCATGAAGGAAAAGATGTTAACAGCTCAAACTAACTTCTCTTAAAAGGTAAAGTCAGTGAGTGTTGACTGACTTTTACAAAGTATCATTGAGTCAATTCTAGACAGTTCCCATTTGACTGAAAGGGGGACCAGGCTTTCTCAGAATTCAGCTGCTCTAGAGAAAATGGAAATTCTTATTTCTGCTTTTTTGTTTGCATAAACTCCTACAGTATAGGGTATGAATTTCAATTTAATAATGACCTACCAGAGGTTTATCAGCTCTTCTTACTTTCTTAACAGGAATATTCTACAAGTGTGGAAGCACTTACATACATGGAAGAAATCTAGAGGTTTTCTTTCTTTGCTCTTGCCCAGTTTTACAGCTTAGATTTTTGCTGTTTAAAATTAACAGGTGCAAAGCAGCTTAACATACAGCTGCAGATGGATATGGGTATTTTCCCTGCCTATGCCCTCAGACCTTACTGACATTCCTGAAGTGATGATCCAGCAAATGCTAACGACAGAAGGGAGTTACTCAAGAGAAGAACCACACAGGTTCAGAGAACCTTGTATGGTAT
The DNA here is from genome assembly GCA_013398125.1 of Aegotheles bennettii. Lineage (NCBI taxonomy): Eukaryota > Metazoa > Chordata > Aves > Caprimulgiformes > Aegothelidae > Aegotheles > Aegotheles bennettii. The sequence continues at coordinate 162,093 of VZRW01007950.1, forward strand.
TAATGAATGTGCCCAGTAGATCCTTCATGACAAAGCTTAATGGGAAGGCATAGAAAACTTGCCATGTTAACAATTTTTTAAAAACTATTCTTATTCCTACTCTCTATATAGAGAATGGTTAAAGTTTAATGAAGAATGTTATTTCACAGTACCCACTGGTTGTGAAACAGAATTTAGGTTGCAAACCCACCGGAACACGTCAAGTTCCTTTTGCCCACCTCAACAGCAATGCTTCACTACTGAAAACCCACCTACAATGGTGCATGATTTCCTATACTCAAAATGTCTCCTGCATTCCTCTCTTCCACAGCACATAAAGCAAAACAAATTGATGAAAGCACATTGCTTTGGTGTTCCACAATTCATAAGGGCTAGGAAAAGACATTCAGGAATGAATGTACCCCTTGACACACATCCCCCAACAGCCTCAAGTTTGAAAGCATTTCATATGCAGTCACTTAGATAACTGTTAATGTCATAGTAAAACACGTTTTAAAATAATTTGAGAAAGGAATAGCATCAGAGTAGTTGGAGTAATCCTTTTGAGTATCATTTACAAGAATTATTTCCTTTTCAAAACGAAATATCACAGCTATGGGCCAAGTAACCTACAGAACTTCAAAACTCCAAATATTTCCATGAATATTTAAATGCAGAATCTAACAGTGAGTAACTGTACCAGAACAACTTAAGTCAAATGAGTTCTGTAACAATACATTGCTCGAAAATTATTTGACCTACTGCAAACTACTGACAAGAAGACAGAGGAGCCCAAGTTTCTCCCTCTAAATTTGGAGTACGTGGTGATGAGTCCAAGCACAGGAAGGCAACATTACCAAAATGAGCACTTCCTAAGCAGAACAGGAGAGGTGATGGCAACATCATAAATTCAGACCCCTGACTAAGCACTTATCAATTCTGTTTCCATGACATTAGAAAACTTAAACCTCTGCAGTAAAGATATCATTAAAATAAGAGTTCAAGGACTACACAGTAAAACTGGAACACAAAACAGTTTTTCTAACAAACCCCACAAGTTAAGAAGATACAGAAATTCACCAAACTTCTATTGAAAAATCCAAAGCTTATTCCAAGCAGTGGGCTTGAATCTATAGTTCCCTATTTATGTTTGGTGATAGTGGCTGACCAGACTTTCCTCATCTACATTCCTCCTAAGTTAACACTGTCAGAAAACATGGAAAGAAGTGTTTTGAAGAATTCAGTGCACAGTATTTTATGATTGAACTTTTGAACTCTTCTAATTTATTTCAAGCTGCTGTCTCAAACTGTTTTAAAGACATTCAACAGCTAACAGACATTGGCAAAACAGTTTTCAAAATATGAAAGTAGAAGAGACCTCTGTGGTCCCTAAGCTATCTGAAATGCCACTTCATGCATATATTTTCATACTTGGCAAAAACTGTTTTTCAGTTATTAGTTCTTCCTCATTCCTCCTCTTGGAACATTCATTCTAAAATCACAGAATCATTATGGCTGGAAAAGATCTTCAAGATCACCCAGTCCAACTATACCACCTTAACCCCTAAAACACTAAACCACATCCCTCAGTGTCTCATCCAGGTGCTTCTTGAATACCTCCAGGGACCGTGACTCCATCACCTCCCTGGGCAACCTGTTCCAATGTCTGAACACTCTAACAGTGAGAAAAATTTCTGACATCCAACCTGAATCTTCCCTGCTGTAACTTAAGCCCATTTCCCCTCATCCTCTCACTGTAGGCTTGGGAGAAGAGACCAACCCCCACCTCACCACAACCCCATTTCAGGTAGTTGTAGGTAGCAATGAAGCCTCCCCTAAGCCTTCTCCAGGCTAAATAAACCCAGCCTCCTCAGCCATTCCTCATAAGACATTTTCCAAACCCTTAACGAGCCTCATCGCCCTTCTCTGGACACGCTCCAGCACCTCAATGTCCTTTTTGAAGTGAAGGGCCCAAAACTGAACCCAGCACTTGAGGTGCAGCCTCACCAGTGCCGAGTACAGCAGGACAACCACTTCCCTATTCAATGCAAACTGCTTAAACTAGACACCTGTTCAAATGGAAGTTACTTTACCAGACTTGTTCTTGCTGTCCTTTGAGATTTATGCACTAATTTATATATACATTTTTTTTGTCAGGAGAAGTTTATTTTACCATTTCTTGTGCAACATCATCAGGAGTTTCCTTCTCCAGATCAAAAGTAAACTCAATGGCTCCATTATCTTTGGGTTTTCCTTTCAGTTTCTTAGGATCTTCTACCCAGAGTCTTAAGGCAATAGAGGATTTCCTACCATGGTCTTCTTCTGCAAGTTCCACTCTTACCCCAGTATCTTCAGCAAAAAAGGCATGGCTTAATAAATCTTTAATTTCATATCTGTAATGGACATAAAGAATATTCAAATACTGCACGTCTTAAGCACTTACAAAGAAGTTTGTAACAAAAAAATGCTGCTAAATTTAAGTGAAAACATTTACAGTATACTTGGTGTTCATCCATAATAAATTTGTGTTCTTGGCAAAAAGACAGATTTCCAGTGTTGTTGAAGACTGCTGAGAAAATGATGTTTCCTATTCCACAAAGCTTCAGCAATATTCATACACCATGAGAATGTACAGAAATGTAGGTTATAGTTTTGCTCAACTTCTCTTGAATATATGATCTCAATGAGTACTAAAATAGAGGTTCACCGTAGGTAGCCACTTGAGGTGTCTCAAAACCATATTTCTGAAAGTTATGAATTACTGAACAGTAGACACACTAATCTAGGAGAGGCCAATACAAGAGGTTAGGTTTTAAAATCAAAACCAGAAACAAGGTACAATTTCTCTTCATATCCAGAGGTTGATGAGCCAATGGAATCTGCTATAACAGCTTGTAGTGAAGCCTCTACAACATCACATTCATGGTCAACTTCCCCACACTTGATGCTCCATGCAGAACCTCCCAAGCGACATTTTATGGACACCTATGCTAGAATGTGCTGGAATACACCAGCTCACATGTCCACAACAATGCTTTCTGACTTTATTCTTTGAAGCTGAGAGGTTAAGGACACAACAATGGCATTTATTCTATTATTCTGACATGATACGGCAGGAGAGCTGGAAATAAAAGTCTAAATGATTGCCTTTCTGCATTGTCTCTTGCACTGGGGAGACCCAGAGGGCAGAATAAAAATCCACAGACAGCTTTGAAATCTCTGCATACACATTATTTAATACAAAACTTGATTACTTGAAACAAACCTTTCTTCCTTGTTTTTGCAAATGCACTCTCCAATTATCTCCTTAATTTCAGGATCAGTAACTTTCTCAAAGCTTGCTGGCTTTATACCCTGAAAGAACAGAGAAAAGCAATTTAGTCTGAAAAAGAATTACATTGTATCTCTTAATTAAGGACATTTTCCCTACATTTTACAGTAAATTCAACCCTTGGCGCAACTAATACTTTACAGTTGTTAGTGTTGATGTAAAATTGAAGATTTAAGGGTTACCATGTTTTTAAGTACCGTTGCACTTGGATATAAGCACACAAGTTCATATGTGAACTCAGCAATACACAGGGCAAGTCCCTTTGCAAACCTTACTTTTACATCCTGCGGACTCTGAAGTCAATAATTACTCAATCAAAAATAATTACTAAGAACACCTGGGCAGTTAACACACACACATCCAGCAGTACATGTCCAAAGCCTAGGCTGACATTTCTTCTGATGCTGGGTTGCAGGCAGGGAGGAAGGAATGCTCCATTAGGAACAGCCATCTTTTCCAGCAAGGCCACCCTACTGCTCCCCTTGTCAAACTAAGGGATACCCAACATCTGCCATATCAGCAAATCATTCCCACTTGGTTCAATGGAAGATTTCACATGAATAGTTTCAAGTTATGTTCAGATGGCAAGAATGTAACACAAGAAGTTATCCTTTTTGTTTGTGATGTTTGGCTTAAATGACACAACAGTTGATTCTGTTTTAAAAAACCCCTAACATCTCTATCTACTAAAACAAGATGTGTATGGATGAACGTTTGCCAAAATTATTTTGGGAACAGATTCTGCAGTTAGACACTATCACTTAAGGACCCAAGTATTTCCAGTGAAGTCAATAAGCAGAATGAAAAGAAAACACGAGTTCCTTTATCTAAAACAACAGAATCTGATTAAGCACGTAACTAAATGGCAGTTGAACATTTAAATCCATTGAAATCCTTTTAAAGTTTCACCCCAAAAGAACAGTAAATAACAGATCATGCAGTGGCAGATAAGGAGACCCGAGATCCTGAAGAGTGGACTTTTGGCTCACTTGATGCTGCCTTGGATAAATACAAATAAATATGTATTGCAGAAAACATCTTCAAGTACTTCACTGAATTTAGTCTTGAATAAATTTTATGGGTGAATTTCAATGAGGGCTGGCATCTCCAAGAATTTATGAGTATTCCATCATTGATCATACTTCTAGCTTTTCATTAACATTCTGCTGCCATTCATGCCTCAGATTAGACTTTAAACTTGGATTTATTTATTTATTTCATGTCAACCACCCTTTTTGTGTTAAAACTCAGGAGTTAAATATTTAATTTATAAGTTTTGAAAAAAATATTCACAGAATAATCATACAAAGACTCAGCTTCCCAGTTTTGCCCAGGCAGAGCTTCCGAGACACAAAAAACCCCCAAAATGTTCTTGTGGGAACAAACCAAAATAATCCATACACATGGCTGGCTGGCTGTGACCCACTACAAAGAATTATTTGCTTAAGCAAACCTAAATCTTGCTTATAAGGTGAGTTCAAATTCTGTAAATTAGGAAAATGTGTCAAAATGATAGGGAGTATCTATGCTACCAAAGCCCAGGCTTGCTTAAAACAAGCCAAAGCCCACCACAGTGTGTCAAGAGAGTTTCTCAGAAGAACTCCAATGTCTGAATTAGAAATGAAAAAGAAGTACCAAAAGACATACTTCGTGTGACTCCTCTACACTGTAAAATACCCTAAAGCTACAGGAGCCTATTGTGTTCTCAGATGGGGAGGAGTTTTAAGAAATCTTTCAGTAATTCACAATGGAAAGCAATAGGACAAATCTCTACATTTTTGAACATTCCAGTTTGCTATAGGAAACCCTTGATTTCCATCTTAGTGATACTTGTCAGGAAGAATGAGTAATAATGACCACCATCTACTGTAGCTTAATGTGCACTGAAAAATAACCCACAAACATGCATTGGTATCAATTTAACTGGAAAAAAGAAACAAAATCCAAAAAAATACCCCCAACAAAGCACTAGAAGCAACTTTCACCGTGTTACCTGAAGAGCTTTCAACTACCATGGGGAATACATTACTCATGTATCTACACACTCAAGGGAACCTGCCAATTGCTTTTTATAATTGCAGGGTGCTTCATGGGTATCTTAACACAAACTGAACATATAAGTGATACAAATAGCATATGGTGTATCACAGTATCTCTCAATTTAATTTTCTACAATTCAAACACACTTCAGTTACACAGTTCAGCTTGAACTCTGACATGACTGGGATGGTGCAGGGCAGGACATGTTGGGCATCTAGAAATCAGGTTCACGTGAAAATGCTCCTTTTGGCAGATCCTTGATGACTGACCCTGATTTTTGACATTACAAATTGCTTCCACAAAAAAACAGCAACTCCTCCAGACACCATTTTACTTTCAACATCTTTTGCAGGAGCACCGACTCCTCTCTGAACATCTATTGTATTAATCTACTGAACAGTTAAGCTATGAATAGTTGACTAAAACAAACAAGGACAAAATATGCACAGTGCAGTACTGAACAGAAGTGCTTTGCCAAAGTCTTTTGTCAATGTCCATCTGCTATAGCATGCTTTTGCTCCTTACTCCTCATTAAAATCTCCAAGGCCATTTCATTGTAATTCTGCAAATCCTCCCCACAGTGCTGCGCCCTGATGCTCACGAGCCTCCTGGCAATGAAGGGGTTTAAGTGAAATGCAGGTTTCTATTTGCAATCAAAGGACTCATCTCATTCATTTAAACAAAAGCCATCTGTCTTTCCTGAGCATTCCCAAGGAAACCTGTCACCAAAATTCAAAGTATATTAGCTAAGGAATTATCCGTGGTGAAGTCTGTACAGCCATCTTGTAAACAAAAGTAAATTCAACCCCACAGCATCTGAAATTCAGGGCTAGCTGGCTGACATAAGGTGCACAGGGATATTTTCATACAAATTCTTTAAATGCTAAAAAAAGAAATTTTAAAAAAATCCAAGAACAGAGATCAAATGTCCCTTCTGAGGATTTCTCTGCCTCAAATGGGATGACTGCCTTTGAATCCTTCACCACCACTTAGTCTCCTCACCTTCTTCCTGAAGTGGTTACATTTGAAATACATTGCACTCCAGTATAAGGTATTTGAGTCTAAAATCAGGCACATATAGGACATTTAAATCTTAACCTTCACGTTGGGGGCAAAGCTTGTTTTTTAGGGCTCTAAAAATAGCCACTCATCATTTCTTCCATCAGCAGAGCACACTTTTGAAAGAGTAACACATAATGCTTTATAAGATGCCCAGCATATGCCAGACAAGCCAAGCTTCAGTCTGACCCACGTCAGTCAGTAATTTTTGTAAATGCTTTCCTGTCACCTAGAAGGAGCCCTCCTAGCCTAGATACAGTCTACTGTGGATGAAAACTCCACTTGAAGGTAGTCTCCAGACTCGGGTAAGTTCCTAGAAAAGGAAAAAAGTTCTTCCAAAAAAGCTGAAACCATGTTTCCAACTGAAATTCCACTCAGTCTCTGAAGTCAATAAAGTGAACGTGAGGTTCTCAATTTTGTCAGGATTTTGTTCCACAACATTCAGCAGCAAGATCACTGTGTGCAGTTATAGACTCAGCTCTATTTCACTCCAAAATGGTACTCGATCCTAATGCTATTCTAAGATTATCTACAGATCTAAGACACCTGAAACACACAGAGTCAATGCAATGACATTCATAACATTATTTGTCTGCTGTAATATAGAACACAGCCTGGGAATACTGAGAAGACATTCAATACATTCATAAAAAAGAAACTATGAAAATTCAAAATGCAAACAAGAACACTATAAAAATGTGGGCTGTTTTCAAGTACAGGTTTGTGCTGCTAATCCCAACGAGGTCACCGTGAACTCTCAGCAGATACAGCTGGTTTGTGAGTTCTGCAGTGCATGGGTAAGAAAACATTGGACTGGAGCTGCATGGGAAGGTCACAGACTCCGATGTTTCATCACTACTGTCTGCATCAAAATCACTTGGCAGAATGATTAAACACAAAACAAATCTGACTAAGAAAAAACATCAAGTTATGCATGAAAAATGAGATTATGGCATCAGAATGAAGGTCACTGCAAATATGCTGACCAGGAAATCACTCCAAAGCTAACTGCAGTAAATGTGCCTTGGACCTGTTGCTTTAAAAATATGTATTTTCTGTTTATGTTACATATCCACTTCTTTAATGCTTACACTCCAGAATTCAGGCTGAAAGGACAGGAAGAGAGGTAACAAGGCAGTACAAGCATGTCTCATCTGGCAAAGCAATGAGCACCTCTGTACATTTGGGAAATTACTGCTATTTTATCCTATTATATACATTGAGCTACACAAATGTAAAAACAGGAGTGGAAAACTAAAGCAGCAATTAAGCCATGAGAATATAGTCATATACAATAAAAGGTCACTGAAATAAGTATAACGTTATATGACAGACATGCATATGAGTCAATCTTAAAACAAAATAATCATGTCTCAGAACAGTAACATTTCTATTTTCTATATCAACAAGGACTATTAGTGCATGAGACTTGAACAGCTATGACTTTAGATCTATTTTATATCCTATTAGCAGTCAAGAGTTTGATAAAATGTTAAGACACAGTAGAAACAATAAAAAAAGATATTGTGACTCCAAAACCAAAGTAACGCCGTGCCTGTGCTGGGTGGCCACAGGAAGGGGCAGCTCAGCACAATCCAAAGTAAGGGCAGAGGCAGTCTAAAGAATAAGGTGGCTACTATACCTTCACTAGCAAGCAATGGCTTGCTGGATCAAACCCTAGCAAGCAATTCCAATCCCTTTACGTGCTATTAGCACCTCCAACAGTCGCCACCACGATGCTGAGCCCAAGGCAGAAGTCAGTTAATTTATTTTATATTTTAAAAATAAAAGCATCAGGAAACTAGACACAGCAATCTCCTCTTTACATTGCACTGACCCTCAATTTAAAACAGTAAAAAAGTGATTATACTTCTGGCACTAAAAAAGCAGTTTAATCAAAAATTAAGTCCATTTCTCAGTGACAAGCTGAAATAAAGGACCGCATTCAGGAGCACTGCACATTGATCCCCTCTGATCTGAGGAGGTGAGGGCCACCTTCTGCTCCAGTGTGAACCCCAAACCTCATCTCACACTGGGAAGAAAACAGCATGATTCAGACTCTTGGTTTTAATCTCTGCCCCATCTCTGTGCTATGTTTCAGCCTAGTAACACCCAACACCAGCAAAACGCTGCGTGACCAACCCTACTTCTTCACAAAAAGTGACTTTAAATATTTTTCATTTAAAGTTGTCTTTAAAGCTGACTTTAAAGTTGTCACCGCCCCAGGTAACAAGGCAGACGCCACTGCTTAGTGACAGCTTAGGACAAAGCAGAGGAACCCTGCACCCTAAATCCTAACAGCCCAACAGCAGCAGCAGCTTCCCTCAGCCCCACGGTGCCAGCCGGGCAACTCACACAGGTCAGAGCAGGGTCCCTGGCTGTCACCAGCTCTTCTACAGATGCAGCTCCTCTGGAAAAGCTGTTGAGCCCAGGAGAGAGTTTCCTTCTGGAATTCCCCCAGGCACCCACTGCTCCTCCTGCACCCTCACCCAGAGGTCCACCCCCTGCTCCTCCTCCCAGTTCGATAGTTCCTGCAGCTCCACAGGGCTTTTTCCCTCTCTACAGGGAGCTGGTTAACCCTTTCCTTTGAATGACAGTAATGCCAACTCCTCCATCTAGGGAAACCCAGTGCCTCTGCTCCCACTGCTACCGCCCTGAGTTTGCCAAAAAACACAGCACACACCTCTGTATCTGTACCCAACACTTTCTGCCTCAGCTGTCCCTTCTAGGAGCTCTATTGCTTCTAAGGGGTATTTTTGAAACAGTGACCTGTCCACATCTTCTCCACCATTACTCGTTCTTCATAAGCATTTTCCATACCCCTAAAGTTGCTGGTGTAAGACAAGTTTTACAACACTATAGTAATCTACCATATAACCCGCCACTACATAAAGGTTATTGCCACAAAACATGAGTTGGCTCAGGCTTTCATCAATGTTTTAAAAAAATTACTACTTAAGTCTGAAAATTGAAATATAGCAGCTAATTAGGAATCCTCTGATTATTCTTTGCCATCTTGGATATTGCCTTGATAAATGAGGCTTAGCAGTCTTCCAAAGTCCTAATTACCAATATTGCAGATGGCTAAGAGATGCACACAGTTTCTCTGGGTATGTGGAGCAATGGAAGACTTCTGTATTTTCTGTGGCTCTAAATGCACACACACACACACCCAGGTCACCGGAACATTTGCTAACTGTGATGGCAGCTCTGCAAACACAAGGCACACTGTTCCCACAACACCCATCCAATGCAGCAGGTAACATGCCCTACCCTTCTCATGAAGGCCATTCAGTATCTAGTGCTACAAGACCAAAAAGGATCACATTCAGAAGATGAGGCCCCAGAGCCTAAACTTAGAAGAGACTATTGGCACCATGGGAAGCTTTAGACCTCAAGGAGTACCCCTAAGCTAAAGGTGGCATTTAGAGCACATCCAAAGGACTACATATCTAAGCAAAACCAACAAGCCATTGTGTCAAACAACAAACTCTTCCTTGTAGGACAGGAGTGAGTAGAATAACTTGGCCTCAAGTTCCATCAGGGGAAGTTTAGGTTGGAGATTAGGAAGAAGTTCTTTACTGAGAGGGTGGTTGGGCACTGGAATGGGCTGCCCAGAGAGGTGGTGGAGTCACCGTGCCTGGGGGTGTTCAAAAAAGGGGTTGATGAGGCACTTGAGGCCATGGTCTGATGGTCTGATGGTTAGGAATATGATGGGATAAAGGTTGGGCTTGATGACCCTGGAGGTCTCTTCCAACCATAATGATTCTATGATTCTAATAACAATGTGATAAAGCACCATGGGATAACGATGTGGACCAAGCAGCCATCCTCATAAGGATTCAGGCAATCAATTTCACTGAGCCATTAAACATATTTTGCTTCTTTGAGAAGATGTAGCACACGTTTGCAGCCAGCCCGTGGTGTCAAGCATGATGACTGGGAGACAGTAAACCAGCAGACCCATTTCTGCACACCAGTGCCATAGGAAGCTGCTCCACTGCTCCAGCCAGAGTGATGAAGCTCACTGCACTGCTGAGCAGCTTCTGCTGGTTGTTTTTTAATTATTTCTGAGTAGCTCTGGGTTGAAAGCAACACTCAAAGAAGAGCTAAACTACCAGAAATCAGGATTGCAGCCTGTTGAAAAAGATTCAGCTTGACCACACTAAAAATGTCAGCTTGCAACATTATACACAAAAATGGGATAAAGCTGCTTCCCCTCTTCAGATGTGTCCTCCTGCTTTCAGAAAGTCATGGCATCTCTTGTTTCCAGCAGGGATATCCTCCTGTGTCTTGTGATACTGACTTCAACTTCTACACACAGACTGCTGAACTGTTCCCATCCTTGCCCTCCCACCAGCTTAGCACCATCTCAGCTGGGCAGCACAGCAATCCACAAGAGCACCAGCTTCCTGGCATCCCAATCCTCAGAGGTGGGCAAGACAGATATTGAATAATACAGACTATACCTATAAAATTTAAACTGCACATAAACCCATGGTCTGGCACACACGAGTGTTTGGGTGTCTGATGAAGCCATCTCTATACCCAGTGTGAGAGATCAGCATACAGTAAATCGGAAAATGCAGCTTTGACCTTGAGCGGGGTACTGGCCTGATTCACAAAACCTCTTGGAGAAGAGAAGTGGTCTCAAGTACCGTTCAAAATCAACCAGCTATTAGGAAGTTTCATTTGAGAAGATTTTTACTCTAACAAGTAGCTGGGTAAGAGGAATACAAACTAATTTGGGGACCAAAAGATATGGATCCACTCAATATATCTACTGTGTAAGCCAAATTGCTCTACCTTACAGGTCAAAAAAAGAAAAGCAACCTTATCTGTAGATAAATTTTTACAAAATTTAGTGCAGCTTTCTTCAGAGGATTACCCTCTTCACACCCCAAGTGTGAAGAATGCATCTTTTGGTAATGCACAAGGGCCAAACCACACAGCTCGCTATCTTCTTTTGTAGCAATCAGATGGAAAGAAATACCTGGGAAAATCTGACAAACCAGTCTGTTTAACCTAATCTATCCTGAAAAAACCCTCCTGCAACTCTTGGTTTCACTTAACCAATTAGAACAGAACATAACCACAGCTGCCATAGCCTCTGGCAAGTCTCATTTCTCTGCAGTCAGTGATTTGCAATCTGATAGCCTCTCACAGACTCGGGAGTTTTTCACACATTCACTGTACAGAAAATACATTTATCATCTGGGGGCGAGAATTGCAGACGGTATCTCATGTAGTGTAGAGATTATTTTAGATTGGTTTCTCCACCAGCATAACCTCACCTAAAAATGCAGCAAACCCATTCCCATGGTTTCTCTCCTTGCAGAGCTCCAAAACGCAGACACAAAGCTCCTCTGGCTGACTCCAAAACTAAACATTGCTATCTTTTCCTTTTTTATCTTTCTATAACTTGTTACACATACAAACACTGATAATTTGTGCTAGAGACCCAAATCAAACATCCTCCACCATAAAAATAAGTACTTAGGCTGCAACCTAAAAGTTAGTCCTTCTAGCTTTGTGGGAAACTTGATCAAGTCTGAGGAGTCCCCACTCAGGAGGCAAGACTAGAGCAAAGATTTTCCCCTGCTCATTCTTCCCAGGTTTTATGTATTTTTGACTGATGGAGACAAAAATCAGTGACAAAGATTACTGAAAGTATTTTATGCTGCTGCAGTACAGTCAAACACAATCCAAACGTGGAACTGCAGGCTTACAAATAAACCTGCAGCAGGTTCGTGTAACCCAGAGCTAAGATACCTCAACTTCTACAATACACTACACATTCAACAGTACTGACACCTCATCAAAATAAATCTTTAAACCTTCAAATTACAAAATCCCAATGCAAATGAAGGATGTTTACTCACACAGGTTACTTTCCGGTAAATTTGAGCAGCATTCTGGCATTCTGAGTAAGGGTATTCTGAGGTAGCCATTTCCAACATGCACATTCCAAAAGCATAAACATCCACAGATTCATCGTAGTGTTCCTCATACATTTCTGGGGCCATAAATTCTGGTGTACCTACAGACACAAACATAAACAATGTAAATTTTTTATGAAGTCTAAATGCCTTTAACCACAATCTTTTTCACCTATAAGAAGTGTGCCCATTATAGCCGTGTGAGGGTGCATGCAAGATTATTTCAGAAGAGGGAAGCAACTAGAATAAGCTCACACATCCTCCAGGGAAGAAACCCAAAGTCGATGCACATGCTTACATACCCAGGGCTTACTGGTAATAAATAAATAAATAATAATAATGAGGGGATAAAAAGCAAAAACTATCAAAATTTTAAAAATGAACATGAGAATGAGATACAGCATATTGCCTGAAGTCATGAAATGGTTTCTTTTTCTGGGTGGAGAGGGGGATACGTACAGGTTTGTGGAGGTGAAAAGCAGAGAAGAAATGAGAACTTTCACTCTTATTTTTTATCAATGCAAATTTACATCTCTTTTTTCCTCCAGAGATACACAGCAACTACCTAGCAGACAGGCAGCACTGAAAACAAGCAGTGTCACAAATCACCTACAAAGTCATGCACACAACATTAAAGATAATTCTGTCACTGGTTTAGTGGGACAAATCAAGGAGGCTACTCACAGAATAAGGTCCTACTCAGCAGGGATTAGGGTGTCAGAAATCTGATGCAACTGGACAAATATTAAGCGAAGCACTGTACTTACTGCTTCATAATGCAAAGGTGCAGCTATATAATAAGTGGTGACTTACGCCTGCGATATTTGTACAGCAAGCTACTCTGAAAAGGGAGGTCTTACAAAGCAAAAGGGAAAAAAAAAATCTAGGTAATTTATTCCAGGAACTGTCTCCTAACATAACTTAGGCTTAGGAGTCAAGACTAATTATTTCCTTTTTACATTTAGAAAAGAAAAGGAAGAGAGATCAATGCAGTCGTGTGTTAGAAGAGAGGACCAGCAAGCCGTGAGCACTGGGATGCCAAAGGGAGAGTGAGAGAATTTGGACCACAGGAAGGACCTGGATAAACTCTGCCCATCCAGCCCAGCAATCAAACTGCCCCCCAGAGCCCCATGGCAGCCTGGTGGGTCCGTTAGTATTTTGTTCTGACATCTCTACATCAGCAGCATCAAAGACACAACTCTGAAGTAACATATACTGGGAAAAGTAGTTCATACAAGTCTGAGGAGTTGATGTAAGCTTTTTTTATGGCAGCAGAAATGACATCTCAAAACTAGTGTCTGTCCATAAAAACTCTGCTTTTGCACATTTTTTGAAGTAGACTTGACCTAATTCATAAAACAAGCCTCAGCATAAGCATTTCTGTAAAATTAATTTTGCAACATTCAGGATCAATCTGTCCCTCTTGCTTATGGTCCTTTCAACTCAGACCCTCATTCCTTCAGCCTTTGTAATTCAGCCAGACCCATGTGAAAACTTCACTTAGTGCCTGCTCTGAAGATTTTTCTTCCAGCTGTCACACAAGGCTGTGCCTGATGCTCTGAAACAGTTAACTGCCACAGAAAACGCTTTTCAGAGCTGTCACCTTGCTTAAGGTAACAAAACTCAGAGGCAGGAATGAATCTCATGAATTATGGAGCATTTAAAGCAAATCTGAAAAAGTGATAGTGATAGTCTAAGAAGCAAATGAAATTCCAAAACAGCATGAAAATTACATTTCCCCCCATCCCTTGGGGGTGGGAAGGAATATTTAAACAAAACAGAGCACGTAGATGAAAAGCCACTCAGCATCTATTCAACTGCTCCTGGCAGAAGTTCTGCCCTGGCTCAGCTCCCTGCAGAGGTACAGGCAAGGTCAGATGAGCACCAGCGATGGCACGATCACAGCAAGGGAGAAACTGGACCTCAGCCATGCTGACTTCATTCTACTCAGACTAATGTAAAATTGCAGCTACTAATATTCCTTTAAAGCTACTACATCTACAGAGGGGGCAGAATTACTCATCACACCAGAGCTTTCAGGCCCTCTAATTCTTTTCCTTGAAGCAGCACCACTCATGAAAAAGATAAGCTCAGTTGTATTGCCAAACTGAATGCAGAAGCCTTGTCAGCAACCTGCAGCCTTTTTCACTACTGAATTTCTTTTAGACAAAAGCATCCTTTGATGGTGTTGTGGTAACAACTGATTTTACAAAACCTTGTATTGATATTCCTGATATTATTCTCAGTATTGGTATTCCTGATGGTACTCCATTATGTCTCATGGACAATTGTTATACTGCAAAAAAATTACATGAAGAAATACTGACCCTTTTAGTTAAAAACTAAAGATACTGAACAGATATAAACCATCATGATTTCACTAAAATCAACAAGGTGAAGCAGAGCTACAGCAGCCAAGCACATATCCAGAATTTCTATCATTTGGACTACAGTGGGACTAAGCTCCCAAAGATTAAGGTTGATACTTTTGTACAAATAATTGTAAAGAATTATCTCTGAAAATTTGAGATGCCAAAATAATTATTTAAGCAACTACTGCTTGAAAGATAGGATGCTATTTTCATATATAGTAAAGGAATAGCAGTTGTCACTATTTGCCAATTCTAATTACCTAGAATCTAATTTCCATTTACATTGTAAGCTGAAATATGAGTATGTGCATGATAACTTCCCCCACTTTCAGCATCGTTTCTCAGGAATTTGCAGCTTCCTAGAACCATCACCTACAGATCTGAACCAAGGAGATTTGCTAGGGAAGCCTGGCTAAAAAGCACAAAATGTTTGAGAATTCAGGAAAACATTACATTTACACCAAAAACATTAAATGTAACTTTTGCAAGGAAACTACATCCTTCGATAGCCATTCGGAAAACGTTCTCTCAGTTCAAGTAAACCCAAGTTCTTATGAAGGCACCACACCTAAGGGCATTGGCTATTGCATATCCTACTGGAAATTTCTTTTAATTTCATACTCACTGATTTTTAATAAATTGCAGATGTTGTTTCAGCAGAACTCTGCCAGGACAGTGTCAAGGCAGGGATGAGCTCTGCAGTTGCCTGCAGACGCAGCCTATTTTGCTAATGCCCCAGTAACTGGGGATAAGGTGTTCCAGCCAAATCAGCTCCCCTACGACCTCTCTGCAAAGGAGAAGCCCAGCTCTGTGGGGTACTACTGCCTTGCCCTTCAGTAAAATGAACCATCCTCATCCCAGCATCACAGGAAGCAGAAGACTTCCCTAGGGCTTTCCCAGGCTTCTGCAGCACTCCTTGTTAGGGAGACAACAGGGCATCCATCCCTTTGCTGCCTTCTCCTCCCTCTGTTCCTTTCCCCCCCCAGAGCACATACTGATGCACACCAACGGCTGAGAACCCTCCCTGCTCCTTTTAAAGGAACGAGGAGAAGAATTTGTGGATACTAAATAATATTTCGATTAAAAAACCAACCAAACAGAAAAAAACCAAACCAAAACAAAAAAAAGGTGTTAGCATTTTGATACAGAAGGAAGCAGAAGTCATGGTACCATTTCCTACTGATTGAGATTTTTACAGTGATATAAAGGGAGCAGTCACAAAACCACTTTCATATGAAAAAAACACTAATGCAAAAATGTGAAAGAAAGATATTAAAAAGACAACCACCATACTAACAGAAGGAAGCCAAGGTGAACAGGAGGATTACCTATTACACTTTTGGCAAATGAAGCTCTCTTGAGGGTTGCCAGACCCAAGTCTCCTATTTTCACGGATCCAGTTGGTCCAGTAATAAAAATATTGTCACATTTTAAGTCTCTGTGAATTATTGGTGGAGTTCTTGTGTGTAAGAAAAGAAGACCCTTCAGGATTTGCCGGCACCAACTACGCAAGACTTTAGGTTTCATCACTTTAAATCTCTTCAGGTACCTACACAACAAACACACACACAGAGAAGTGGGTATAAAGAAAATGAAGC
The DNA here is from genome assembly GCA_013398125.1 of Aegotheles bennettii. NCBI lineage: Eukaryota > Metazoa > Chordata > Aves > Caprimulgiformes > Aegothelidae > Aegotheles > Aegotheles bennettii. The sequence continues at coordinate 178,411 of VZRW01007950.1, forward strand.
ATTATTAGAGATTTTAGGGGCTTTAACAGCTGAAACTCCATTCTGGATAAAAGACCCTTATTAGATACCATAATAGCAGCTCAGAAATAACCCAAAATTGAAAGAAATAAATCTTTTCAAAGGAGAATTAGAACATTCATTTTTAGGAAGGAAGACAATAAGCATTTCTGGTGTAAATACAACCAAATATATGCAAGCTTAATAGTACAGCAATTCACTCCATGCAGAGGACAGTTTTAGAATGTTTCCTATATAAAATCAGAATAATACTGAAATTTAATTTTTAACCACAAGACCTCTGCACCATGCACCTGCATTTTTTCCATTTACCCAAAACACCAATTCAGAGGGTGCATTTTGGAAAAATGTAAAACCTGCTAACGCACTGGCAGAGCAGCACACTGGAGATATGCAGTGATGAATAGTGCTCCCATTGGGGCTGAAAATCTGTTCCAGAATTCATACCAACTGTTTTATATCAACCTTAACAAGATTGTCAGTTCCAAAAGCTATTAATTAATATTGTTCAGTAGATAACCCCTTCTGCTTCAAAAGGGATCCTACCACTCAAGTACTATTGCATCTGAATTTTCTAACAAAACATACAAACGTAAGCACAAAAGCAATCACAAAACCACACCCTGACAAACTAAAATGCCACAAGCAGATGATGAAACACACTGGAGAGATGCTTCTAGTTGCATAACGAAAACAGGAGAGGAGGGAAAGAGGTGGAGGCCAAAATTCTTCCTGTCAAATGAATGCAGTTCAAATGCAGGGACAAATGACAGACACCAGAGAACAGCTCCATTTTTTTCTTTTATCTGGAGGTGTCTTTTTTCAGACTATGAAAGTAGGATTTTTCTAAAAATTTCCATCACTATTCTTAGCCTCATCACCAGGAGCTCAGTACTTACGTCTTTAGCGTTCCAGAGGTCATCAATTCGGTAACCAGCACGATGCATCTTTTGCCTTTTACACAGGATTCCCAGAAGTCATAAAATCTCACAATGTTTGGATGCTGTAGACCTTTCAACATTTCTGCTTCCTCTTTAAATCTCTGCCTCTCTACTTTTGTGAGTTTTCTGTCCTATAATCCAAAATAAAACATTATTAGTACTGAAGAGACAAAAATAAAGGCACTGCATTGCTGGGGTATTCAGAATTCTAGATTTGTTTTATGCATGTATCAAGAGCAATTATAAAATCTTTTACATAAGAGATGAGCAGCATGTCTGAAGTAGGGCACTCGCCTTAAATCCAGTGTCAAGATGACAAAGATTCACCCCAAAGATGTCTGTGCTACGCTATGCTACATGACAGCATTAATATTTCACGCAACAGACACCCGTGGCTTGATGGATCACCAAACAGCTATTTACTTCTTGGTTTGGTGAGGATCATTATCTGAGTGATGAACACACACAGGGTTTCATTCCCAGGTACCAGGGTTGTCAAAGCTAAGGTACCTCTACCTGCTCAGCCCCTTCCCTGGCTGCTCCTGTGAAGGGGTGGCACTGACCCCCATGCAGGGTCCCAGGAACCACACTGGGCTGCGCCACCCTTCCCATTTCTCTAGGGACAAATTAAAACAATACCACCTCAAAAAACCCACATTTTTTTTCTATTTATTTGCTGTTCTGCCTAATTTTACAGACTTTTCTTTATAGTTGACAAAGAAAGGATCTAAAGCTGTCCTTCAGCCTTTTCTGTAAGCCACACAGCAATACTTACTCTTTTACATTAGAAATGTGAGGAATGCCATGTCCAACTACTCTGGTGTTCCTAAAGAAATTTAGGAACGTTTACCATAACTTCCACACTGTGAACTGACCCTGCCAGGAGCACACAGACCAGCTCCTCCTCCCCAGAGGTAACCAGAAGCCTCATGAACAGTGTGAGACCCCTGTGACCAGCAGCTCAGATGCACCCTCCAGCCTCTCTAGGTGGCAGAAAAAAGCAAAACAGGGGAGTTTTGGCAAAACCAGTTACCAGCTGGTTTGTCTCCCCTGCACAGCTGGTCAGGCCAGGAGCACCTCCCTCCCCTGCCCTAGAAATGAAGCTTTCTCTGTCTTTAAAAGGCACAATTGTGTAACTGTTCTTACAGAAGCAAGGGCTCACAAAACCACTAAGATTAATTAGTTCATATTTTAACCGCAGATATTTTCCTTTCCTCAGTTAAGCACATTGATAAGAGCATATACTTAGTGAATTAAATTGGCACCCAGCTGATGTGCCACCAAGATGCAGAGGGATCAGGACACTGCCATTCTGGTAGCCTGCCCTCACCTGCGACCACAAAGAACTCGATACAGGAATGAGAATTGCCATGGCTACAAACAAGTCAGCTTCTCACAGACATCTCACAAGAGGAAAACCTGGGTTGAAATGATGATGGAAGAAGCTTCTTGGAAGACAAACCTGCTTCCCCAGCGGTGTTCATGTGTGGGGGGAGCATTTTACATTTCACACCATTGATGCTGAGGAGGTTCTCGGTTTTCTTTATGTTTTATGGAGCTGCAGAGTGAACATTGCCCCCAGTAACCACAGCCATCTGGGCTGGCACAGCAGGGTGTCCCATGGGGATCAAAGCCTGGGTCTCTGGGGCAACCAGGAGCACCCAGCAGTGCTGCCAGGGACAGGCAGGCAGCAGCACCTGAACACCAGCAGCTGAGAGCAAGGGGGTATTTCTGCTGCTCTGCAGCAACTGCAGTTCCACAGCTTTTGTAAGCTCTTTTTTAAAAAAGGCAAAGAAAAAAAAAGCAGGCTGTCTAATGAGCCAGGACAGAAGAGCCTGAGAATTGCTTTCAAATCCATCATTTCTTCCCCTACTGCTGAGTTTCCTCCTAATTTAAACCCTGCAGAATAAATCAGACACACCACTATTAAGGAGCAAAAGGAGCAAGTGTGTGAGACACGAGGAGCAGAGTGTGGGCTAGCAGAGGAACGAGCAGGTGGCAACACAGATCCAGCAGCTTTTTAAAAACCTTCTGATTAATAAAGGTAATACCTTACCCTCAAGTCTCATTTCCAGATTTCTAAGCACTGTGAAGTTTTCCACTGCTACTTTGAGGGTAATTTTTAAAAAACATCCTTCAAACATTGCAGACAATACATTCTGTATATTCTACACATTATGTATATTGTACATATGTATATTCTACATATTAAGAGCACTGGGTTGTTTGGGCTGCTGTCTGAATTCAGATTACTAAGATGGCAAGCTGGCCAACTGCAACAGAGTGATGCTGCAAAACAAATATGTAGTTTATCTATAACTACAGTAAAAAGACCCTGGATTTTTTTTTCATCAGAATGATAGTGAGCATCTTTCTCAGGGGAAAGCCTGCATCCAGGGCTAACCCTTGAGAGGAGAGGGAGGGCAGGGAAGGGACACATCCAGTCAGGGCTCAGAGCAGAGCAGCTGCTCTGGCCTACCCTGCTCCCACCCTCCAGGAGGGGTCTTCAGGGCTGTAAGGGCTCAAGCCACCTTTTCTAAATTCCTCCAGGCTGAACCTAATGCAAGTTGTTGGCCAAAGCCTTCAGAAAGGGCTTAACAGTTGAACTATTTTCTACTCTGAAGCAGCAAACCTACTTGCTTTACTGTGTGTCTCATTCAGGGTTTAATCCAAACTCAAAAAACCTTCACTGGGGTCACAGACACTTATTCCCCATCACATAATCCACAAACAGCAAAGTGTCATTGCCTGAAGGTAAGGGTGTAAGCCTGAAAAAAATCTTAGGACATCAAATCTTAAAACAAGGAACACGATTGTTTGGAAAGGTCATGCCAAGGAAAGCTAATCCACTTCACTGAATTTAAGACATCACTTTACATAACCCAAATTTATCAAAATTTGGAGGAATGAAGTGAGTTTCCAGATTCATCCAAGGAGTCATCAACCATGATGCCATCTGCTGTGACAGATGTTTACAGCATCCTCCAGCTGAACAAGGAGGCTCAGGGATGCTGAGTTACACACCAGGGCCCCGATCCTCCATCACTTCACATGTGCAGCAGCAGCAGCACACGGATCTGACAAACAAGCTTGTTGCTTGGGCTGCATTTAGGGCACTACTGCCATTCTGAGCTGCCTTGGGACACGACTTGGAACATGTGCTTCTTCTCAATGTGATCTGGGAGATAACAGTATCACTTTGCAGATATCTACACATTTCCTTGCCTTTTAAGGCATTCACACTCCTTGGCTCCCTCTCTCTTCCATGGGACACAAAGTCTTGGCTCAGGAGGCAACACTAATTCCATTTCAAATAAATGAAAGCTTCTCAAGTCTACTACTTAGCACCAAGGTTTCTAAAGTAAACTTCAATCTTCAGAAGTCCACAGGAATCATGCTGAGCTGGTTCAACTTTTCCAGAGTAACTGAAGTTACACAGAACAAGCAAGAAGCGAGGCAGCTGCTCGGATTGTGTTACCACTCAGAAAGAATCTATAAATTTAACTGGTTTCTTCACCTTAATAAACTGTGAAGACCAGTCAGCTTAAAAGGCTTCAGCACAGACTTAAATCAGCGTCACAGCCTGAATCAGAGCACCTGAGGGAGTGGGCAGAGTAACAATGAGCTTTCTCAGAGTTTCAGATGTATCAGCTTTGCAAATACATTCACCAAACTCACCGATTGCCTGTTATTTTACTGCAATGTTGTGACTAGAACCATGCCCAGCAGCAACAAAAGCACTAGGTCACTCAACATAAGGGAGCAGACAGGAGATTGCATCCGCCACTGTAGGCGGAGATGTCTAATTTCTGTGTTACTGGTATTGTTATCTGGGCCTTACCAACACCCGTGGGGTCAGCAGAACCTCTCAGTGTGCAGCTGTGAGGCTTCTGTGGGAAGAAGGGGAGTTTGAAGATAAGGGCAAAGTTGCAAATTAGAACAAACCAGCTCAAGACCCCCACAGCTGCACAACTCCCCCTAAAAGACCTTTGTGAGCATGTGTGCACGGTGAGGTCAACCAGCAGACATGGTGAAGATGACTATGGATGACCACTAGAGATCCCTGAAAGACCACCAACTCATTTCACAGCACCTGCACAAATTGTATTAACATATATTAGCATATGTATGATGATCCCGGGAAAGATTATGAGTATGCTAATGATTTCCCAGACATCTAGTGAATATGTATAGCCTGAGCACTATATAAACTGTGTGATTTTGACCATCAGGCGTGCTCATCTTTGCCAAGTCATTCACATGTGTGCCCAGCACTGCAATAAAGAATGCCTGCTTTCCAAAACTCCAAAATGAGCCTTGGAGAGCCCTTTGACTGGCTTTTATGGTAACACTGCCACGCAGCCTGCAGAGCAGAGTGCTCTGACAAGGCAATCCCCAGCACAGCCACACTGAGCAGGTCAGCTGCCTTAACCCTGTGTTGAGAATTTGCCATTTTATTACTACAGCTCCTCTGGGCTCCTGCAGTTCAGTGTTTACAGAGTGCTCCTGCAGGAGTAAGCCACCACAGCGAGCATTCCTGGGGCAACCCGGGCACAGTATCACCAGGCACACACACACACACCGTTTCACCTTTCACACAGATAAATAAGCATTAATTGGGTTGGGGTTATACAATGCATCCCTCATTACGAAAAGCAATCTAACAGACATTAAACAGTGGTAAGAAGGTTATAAATTGTAAGCTAACTTTTCTTTCATTTTCTAGTTTTCCTGTTGCAAATCAGATTATAACTGCATGGCCAGTTTTATGCATCAAACTACTGAGAGCTGTTTGCTTTTTTTTAGAAGGAAGAAATAATTCCTGATTAGTACTTTATATCCTCACCCTTGGTAAATCACACACCCACTCAGAGAGACTGAGTAAAACTATGTTTGCAGCTGTAAGCTACAATAAAGTGAATTTCCTATCTGTAAACCATATTTCTGCTAATCTAACACATGCTCACCGCTTCTCTCTACTTGTCACAGGCAGAGCAAACAAATACCTCTTAATATAAAATTTATCCCTTCATTCATTTCCTTAGTGGAGAACAGCAAAGACTGGAACTAGTAAGTAAACGTGTTAACAAAAATGAAAGGGAAAGCTTACGAGTTAAATTTCTGGAATGACACCCAAATTAACAGCAGGAACATGTTCTGTTAGTCATGTCCAAGCATCATTTCCTCTGGGTTGTAACATATGGGCTCTGACTAAGACTTTGAAACTTACACAAGCAAGGGACTGGCTTTCACCTGGGTCTTTAGGTTTTTTTTAAGAAAGATTAACAACTAAGGTCAAGTTTCTTGCCCTCTTACTTGTGAGGGGCTAACAGATTTAGGAATAAGCTACATTCTCATCCCACAAGGAAAGGGGATCAAATGAAAGAAAAAAAATAAGATCACAAAATTATTTTTTACCTAGCACTGCCTATAGCCAGGTAAGAGCAGGTTTGAAGTGAAGTTGTTACCAAACTAGAAAGTTGTGTTGCTTTTTAGTTTCACTGTGTTTAAGTTCCTCATTTTAGAGTCTTGAATTTTAAGTAACTAGTAATTGAACTACTTTATCACTTTATAAGTGGCAATGACTTTAAGAACAAACCCACACTTGCTATCGAGCAAGCTCGGGCCACATTACTGCTGAGTTCAGCCAGCTGAAGGTCTCTTGTCTCACTCCGAGATGGCCTTTTGCTATTTTGAGACCCTTTCCCAGCCCTGAAAGGGCCAAGCTGTCCATTTGGGGTGTGACAGCCTTGCTAAGGACATCAAAAAGCCCTCTCCTCTCCTGCCCACACATTTGTACAAACAAATCTCTTTCCCTACCACACAACCTGGACATCTTATCTAGACTTCTCAGCCTAGACTTGCACGGCCAGCTAGCCTATAAATATTGGGTGGTGGTTGGGTTTTTTTTAAATGCTTACACTCACATAGCTGTATTTACTGATGGCTATTTAATTTTGCCTATCAGGACCAAGTCGTCACTAGGAACAGATTATGTCTGCATGGTGAAGGCAGGCAAGCAGGAGCAGTAGGTCAGCAAATGATGGAAGGGCTCACCTCTGTCAGGCAGAGGCTAAAGCATCTCATACCCATATTAGTGATGAAGAAAAGGAAACTGAAGAAACATTCCTGACACAGGAACAGAAATCAATTATCTAAATCAGCAGAATGAACATCTGCCTGTACCATTACATTTTCACACCTGCGTGCCAAATCTGTACATTTGCTCACATACTGCAACCACTCTACTAATCAGAGATCGCCTTGAGATACAGATCAGCAGTGGGATCCATTGCCAGCTTTCTCCTAAGTAGCAGCCTATTGCTTTATTGTGGATTTATGAACAGAAGAGCAGTTCTGATCTGCCCTACAGTCACGAGCTTGCCAGTGAGATACCCTGCTTGGTGGGACTTGACAGCAGCCTCCCCAGATATCCCATAGTGTAAGCCAAGAATTTGCTTTGCTCCCACAGTAAACTTGGGATGTGTTAGCTCATGCCTGCCTATGCCTATTAGTTCATTAAGTTCTGTATGTCAGCACCACCTCTTCAGGGAAACATCACAATTTTGCAAAGTTTCTCAGATTTAAAAAATTCCAAGGCCTTTAGAAATAGAGATGAGCAATAACACATTTCAGAAGAAAATATAAAAAACTGGGGGGTTTTTTTAAATGAAAACACTATACATTTAGTGCAATCACTTTTTGCATTTCACATCAAGACTGGTCTACTCCACTATCAGAGGAATCTAGGAATTCTCTCAGACGTAACTGGGAGCAGAGAGAGGCTCAGTCACATGGCAGTTGGGACTGAAGAGCTCAGATATTACTGAATTAGTTGCTCTCATGTACGAGCTCTATGCCTTTAGTATTATTATGCCTATGCTATAAAGTTTTAATAGCATTCAGGACCTTTTATTCCCACACTCTATACATTCAATTATAAGCACATATCATTTAAAGCAATCCTAAAGGAGAAAATCCCTTTCTGTGAACAAACAGCAGATGCCATTAGACAACTTGTAAGTCAGGAAAATAGTTGTACAGCTTCATTACACATCAGCATCCAGACATTCTTCTTCACTAAGTCAGCCTCAGTGAAGTGACAGCTTACTACTTGTTAGCTGTATTAGTGAAGCACCATGAGGTTTCCCAGTGGTAACTCATTTTCCAAATGCATAAAAAGCAGCCCTTGCCCCCCAGGACTCTCACAATTCAATGAACAGGAGCTACACAACAGGCTAGGAGAGATTTACTTATTTGCCTGAGTCATTGCTGGAAATCTACAGAAAATTAGGAGCTGAATTTGGAGCTGTATGGCTAAATTTGGCACTGCAACAAAAGGCTGAGCTTGCTTTTTTGCTGGATGCAAGTACAGCTTGCTACTTTTTAAATTGCTTAAGGGACATGTCGAAGTCTTATGGCAGAGGAACAATGAGAGTCATCTACTGAACATCAGAACTTAAAAAGACTTGTCTGCAAGGTGCAGGGGGAAGAGGGATCAACATCTCAAATCACAAATCACAATGCAAGAGCCATAAAAAACAAAAAATGGGTAAAGTGTATGTTTTATGTATGTTTTACAGATGAAAACCTCCCAACATCACTGCACTATGGTAACGTATGATTAAGTGAAAAAATTTTGTTACAAGCACCCCATTAACTCTCTTCATTACCACTGCTTCACAAGTTCCACATAAGCTTGTAATTTTAGACAAAATACCAGAAACAGTTCAGGCTTGCCTCACAAAATGACTTTTTCAAAGGGAACTGTGAAATCAATGTGTGAAAAAAGCTGGACAAACCCCATGATACCAGATCATCTCTGCTCACACAGAAAGAAAAAACACAACCAAAAATCTGTTTTAGACATACGAGAATTTGGTATTTTGGTATTTCTGAAATTCCCTTCTGAAACTAGCATTCATTACAGTTTATGCTGAGCCATCTACACCTAGGCATTTAATTCTTCTGTGCTGACGTTTTACATCTCTAGGACACAAAAAAAACCAGTAATGAATAACTGTCAAGGTTTGGACAGTTGCTCTGTCACCTGACACCACCTGGGAGGGGGAAATCAAGAAGGAAAGGGGACATGTGGGTTGAAAACCGATTTAGTAGAATAATAATAATAATAACAATAACTAATATTAACCACAGTGCTAATACAAGATACAAAGTTCTGCTCTGCTCCAGATAGCAGTTGCAAGCTGTGCTCTTCTAGCAGTGAGGGCTGAGTGCCAACACTGCGAGCACAACAGCTCCAGCAAGAACATGGTGATCACATCAAGTTAGAGCAGTAGGGGTCAGGTGCATGACTACCAATGAGACAAGATGGGACCTTCTCGGGAAGGGAGTCATGGTAGAAGCCCCTCCAAAACCTTGCAACTTCTTGATTTATAGTGAGGGTGATGTCTATGGTATTGAATACTTGGATTGGTCAGCCTGGGTCAGTGGCCTGGGCTTTGCCCCTCCTGGCCCTCTACACCTGCATGGTTCAAAACTACCCTTGACCTTGGTCACTACAGAAACCTGCACACCAGAGCATCTTATCTTTTGTTATCACAGAACTGGACTCTGCAGTCTCTCAAAACCACAGTTTCTCTGAACAGAAGAGTGATTTTAGAATTCTGTCCCCGCAAAAGCAGGACAGTTCCTCATTACAGCCTGAAGATCTATGGATAAGCAGCACAATGACCAGCAGTACTGCGAACTCTGCCTTCTCCCAGCTTGCTTCTGTTCTCTGCTAGGGAACATTTAGGGGAGTTCATTGAAAGAGGACGCAGGAAAATGGTCCTTTAATGACTTGCTCTTTCTGTTTTGAAAAAAAAAAATCCTTGCAGAGAGCCATATTATAGCAAATACCCAACTTAAACCCTTGCATCTAGAAAGTCTAGAGTCTCAAGAAGCCTCAGAGGTGCCCCAGGAACACTGCTCTCCTTCCAGCCCTGCTCCACAGCACACAGCACCCAAGAATGGACCAGCTGCTTGCTTCAGCTGGAAAGAAGATTCAAATTAAAAGCTGCATGGGAAGGATACAGCACAAAGATAAAGGAAAAACCCAACACACCACCTTTTCTGCTGTAACAACTCAGACTAGGAACAAGCATTCCCTGCAGCATGCTTCAAAACCCTTGGAAAGTAGGGACAGGGACCTTCTACCACTACAAAAACACTTCAGATTGGGGCAACCCTGTTCCTGAACACTTACACAGCAATTTATCTGGAGTTTGGAAACGTCTTACTTGGGAACCTCTTTAAGTGCTGAAAAGAGCTGTCACTTTTTGTGCATTCCCAACACCAGTGGACAGCCTGTTAGAATCACTCGGAGGCAAATGCTGCCCTCCTGGCCAGGACACATGAATCAGTGTCTCCCATAAGGGTTAAGAATCAAGCTGAAAGCATCACACTTGTAACAAAATATTTCCTTCTCTTTTTCCTCCTGCAAAGTTTGACATTCTATAGCCCTGCCCAAAAAACTAACCTAGCTGGTCAGCTAAAACACACTAACAGCTACAAATTTCATTTCCTATCCCTTATAGAGCAAAACATGAAAGGGTAACAACCCGGGCTTATGAGAAACAGATCCTGGCCACTTTCCAATGAAATTATATGTTTGGGTTGATAAAGATAATAGCATTGACATGATAAACTCAGATTTCTGCAATGCATTTGCTTCAAATTAAGAAAGAACAAGAACGAAACAAAATACCCATTTACACTGATAAAAAATTGGGCAAGCGATCAGTCACAAAATGTAAGTTACACACAAAAATACATGTGCTTGATGATTTTCAAGGTTCTGCAGGGCTTAGACCTTGTTCTAAAGAACTGTGAATAAAACCCATTACTAACAACTTCTAGACTTTGTAAAGGATTAGGGGAGTGTTTAAGCATAAAGATGGCAGGTCACAGAGATGGAGATGCTTGTGGAAGCTGGGTGCAAGCAGCCAAGAAGCTGAGGAGGCTGTGTACACCTGGGAGCTGGGCAGATGGGACTGCCTGGGGGCTGGTGAGCCAGCATGGCCCAGCCCCGAGCCTGAACCAGGCCCAGGGCAGTGGCAACACCAGCCTGGAGCAGGAGCATGAAACAAGAAGGGTCTGCTCTGTTCTCCTGCTGCAAAACGTCCTCATGCAGAGCACACTTCAACATGCCCCTTAGTGCAGGCCCAGTTTCAAGGATGGGCTGTGAGTTCCGTCAGGGGAAGTTTAGGTTGGAGATTAGGAAGAAGTTCTTTACTGAGAGGGTGGTTGGGCACTGGAATGGGCTGCCCAGGGAGGTGGTGGAGTCACCGTCCCTGGGGGTGTTCAACAAACGGGTTGATGAGGCACTTGAGGCCATGGTCTGATGGTCTGATGGTCAGGAATATGATGGAATAAAGGTTGGACTTGATGACCCTGGAGGTCCCTTCCAACCATAATGATTCTATGATTCTAATCACTAAAGAGCTGTTGGACTCTGGCCAGGACTAAGGAGTTCAGTCTGCACAATTTACCCGAGAGAGGGTAAAGGATTACCAGAGATTCTTCCAAGAAACTCTCCTGAACCAAGGCAGATAGGAGATTCAATTAGGTGATCACAGTGGTGCTTTCTGCCTTGCAGTCAGACTATGGTATAGTCACAGTCACGTTGTAAGCCATGCACCCTTGGCTGAGCTCCCAGAATACTAATTCAAATGCTAGTTATCAAATGCAAACAAGATAGTTCAAATCTTGGCTAGACAGGATCTATGAAAACATGAAGTCAGCAGTACCAAATCTAAACAAATGTGAGCAATTACTATTCAAATGTGAGCAATTATTATTCCAGAAGCTCCTGGATGAGGCAGGGGGTTATGTTGGTGCTGGGTAGACAGTTGGACTGGATGGTCTTGAAGGTCTCTTCCAGCTATAACAATTCTATGATTCAATGCTTAGTGATAGGAGTTCCTGCAGCCCATCATGACAAGAGTCAGAAAATTGGATAAGAAAAAACCCAACCAAAAACCCATATCTTGCACTGGCAGATTCACAGCTGGTGGGCATAGACACATCTCTTACAAGTGTGTTCAGAGCTCTGGATCACAGCTGTTTAATAAGCTAAAATCTCTAGCCTACAGAAGTATGGATTTTATAACGTGATGCAAGGAATGTTTTATACACTGTATTTAAGCAGCATCAGACATTGAGAGTCTACAGAAAGCAGTATTAATCAGAAAATTGAGGACAAAACACTATATATAATTTTGTGAAAGATTTCAGGAGCAGAATATTTTTAAATGGTAAAATTAGGTTGTGGAAAAGAATGGCCTAGTAGTTTGGGCTTCAAACAGATTTCACTGTGTAGTGCAAGACGACATTGTTGACACAGAGGTGTTATTTGCCAGAAAAGGCTTGTTGTACATTTAATTACATATTTCCTACATTCATAAAAGCCGATACTAGTTAGAGAACCATACAGAAACCTTTCTCTGTTCTCCCTCCACCAAAACACTCTGCAAACAGGGAAAAAATGCCAAGGTCAGCTTTACTCTGTGAACTCCCTTATACAGGAGGTATACAAAGATGACATTATTCTTGGCTATCTTGCATACTCTGTAATGGTGCATACCTGAGCAAAACAAATAAAAACTTTTCAGGTTTGACTTAAAGCACAATAACAAGGTAATACAGAACCGAAGAACCCACCCACACAACAGAAGTGTTTGCCCTCCTCTGTTAATTAATTTCAGTAAATAAATAGACTAAAATCTCTTTGAATGAAACAAGTAAAGAAAAACTGATACTGCATACAAATATTATTTTGACTGCTTGGGATTTTGTTCTTAAAGACATGTTGCATTGTCTGCAAAACGTAAGACTGAAGATCCATTCAATGTACATAAAAAATAGTTCTGTATTCAACAGATGAATAATATTACTGCTAAACACATTCATTAAGGAGAAATTAGATTTTATTTTTTTTCTCCCCAAAGATGGATCTCTGCTCAGTGAAAGTTAACCACCTATGAAACACAAAATACAGCATAGTGAAAAACTTGACTACAAGTTAGGAAAAATTACCTGAGAACTCTGCTTAGTTTTCATATGATTTTAAAACACTTTATAATTATTCTTTTAAAATTTCCAAAATTCAGTTCTCGTCTCTCCTTAGAGATTTCCCTATTAATAAAGATCAATATGCCCTTTTAAGACTGCAAAATCTGGTCTCTCTGAAGTCCCTGTGGCTTGCACAGCATGAAAGCTTTTTCCTGGTATGAAACAACAGCTTAATTACTAGTGATGGAGAACCAGCAATTCAAGCAAGACATTTTTGAATCACCAGCAGTAATGGATGCTCACTATAAAGAATGTAAATCCTGGAACTGTGTTTCCCACAGTCCCCAGGATAAGTGACAGGTGAGTACACAGAAGGGCTTCATTGGTCAACAAGTTATTGTTCAGTCGTGGGGAAAATGGTACTCATACAGAAAAAGGAAAGCACAGATGTCTGCAGAGTAGACTGAAAAAACCAACAATGCACAATTTAAGTACATATCACAGGACATTACTAGTAATTACCCCACCCTGGGACAGAGAAACTTTGTAGACTATATCCTGCAGGAAAACTTTTAAGGCCATTAATCAAATGAAAAGCAAAACAGATATCCTCAAGTGATTCTGTTTACCCCTTTTTCAACAAAATCATTGTTTCTGTATAGCATCACTTCTATACCACTCGCTCAGCTTTGCCTTTCCCCACTGTTCACCTGCAGCCTGTCTGGGACCAGGCAGCCTCATCCTCCACCAAGGCAGCATCACCCTGCATCATCCCAGTCCATGGAGCTACCGTGCTCATGGGGAACAGCAGGTCATCAGCTGTTAAAGATGCAATAAAACAAGGCTTAGTCTGAGGATGGAAAATTGTCACCAAGAATAATTTGAAAAGTTTCCTGGGGAAATGAAGGAAAGTGGTGGGAGATGTGTTTTGCCTAAAATGCTTTTGCTCAGAATTTCTGAAGGGATACAGTCTCTCTTCTGCAAAACAGCACTAAGAGAATTCAGTCTGTGTGTATATTCATGGGTCTCAATTTTAATATGTTAATCCCTTTACATTAATATTAAAAATTCCACTTTGTTTGAATTATTTTAGTTTATTTCTTTACACATTTTCTATAGATATTTCAGCAAAATCTGGATTAATGCAAGGTACAGCAGTTTGAGAGGATGAATTAATTTAAATCCATGAGTCTAATTCAGCTCATCGGTAAAGTGATCAGAAATGTCTTGTCATCAATTCTTGCCCAATAACTTGCCCAATTCCTCCCAAACCCCCCCAACATAACCTTTTTTTGAACAATTGTATAGTAAATTCAGGGAAGATAACATGACAAATTGGACAAATAAGGCATGAAAGCTTAAAAGCTTACATAAGAGGGCAGGGCTGTCTTTAGAACTCATCAGCACATGAAAATCCCAGGCCATGCACTCACTCGCAACTGACTGTACCCAAGTTCAAAGCACACGTCGCAGTTTCAGTCCATGCAACTGAAGTCAGAGCCATTTGCACTTTGATTTTCAGCTTGTGCTGATGTGTTCAGAAAACACATGGGGGAAAAAACCCAACAAACCAGTCTGCAACTTGGCAGTTTATCCTAGCGTGTGCACACAGCTCCCTGTCCATGGGCTCTACTCATGAAAGCTGCAAGGGATTTCCAAGCCTTCATACTTGTTTCCAAATAAAAGCTTTATAATAAATACCGTGCAGTGCATTAGTGTCCATTTTTCAGCCACACCAAGACTACAAAGTGTCTTAGAGATGCTAATTTTGCCCTGTCACAATTCTGCAGGATGAGACAAGATGCAGGGAGAAGTCCCTGCCAGCCTGAACTCCCTTGGGCTGTCCTTTCCTGCAAGATTTCCATAAAGGACTATCCACATAATGGCTGGAGGCCACCCTGAAAGCCACATTGCCCACAACACAGATTTATCATGCATGTACAGTTTAACACACACCCACTTGAAAGCTGGTCTGAACACAAACTGGCCACTTGCCTCAGATCCCTGGACATCGTGCACTTGAGACATCTAGAAAATTTATCCATTCAGAACACAGACACCCAAGGAATCGTGGGCAGTCAACAGCTCTACTCATCTTGCAGGGAAGCGTACAGAACTTCTGTTTTCTTCCTTCTGGTGGTAACCATACCTACAGGCTCTCAATCCTATAAATCATTACCCTGTTAGGATGCCAGGCAGCACCAGATCGGACATCTGACGCTTATCTGACTTGTTTAACACCATCTGCTTTCACATGCAAAAGACTGGCTCAAGTCAGAGAGGCTGCACTGCTCTCCAGAAGAGCACCAGTGGAAACAATTCATGCCATTATTAGTGTTTACATTCTGTTAACAGAAGCACATTTTTGTTTAAGAAAACACTGACAAGATCCATTGTTTTAATTTTATCCTGAAACGGGAGCATATGGAAAACTATCCCATAGGGACTGGTGGTATTCTCCTAAACAGATGCTCTTGCCATAGGAAACACTTCAAATGAAAGCAGGTGTGACTGAGGAGATGGCTCACAAACACAGACCTTTGCCACCACAGGAACACCATTTCCATTCCATTCTTGCACTATAGCAAGGCTTTGGAAGAAAAGCAATCCTACAACTTTGACAGAAAGATAAGGGAGAAGGACAAATGCACACTCATTTTGTGTCCTTATAGAAACAATACTGTGTGTTAAAATAATGCCTTGTAAAAACAACAGTAATCTTTCCAATAAAGTGTTATTTTTTCACAAAAAGAAACTTCAACATAAAGATACTACAGTAACCAATTCAGAGCTGATTTATGAGTACAACAACCAGATTAGTTCCTCTTTTGCTATTACTATTCTCTTAACCAATCTTAAGTTAATAATCAATGATTTCTTCTACTATATTTACTTGGTTGCTTCTCTAAATACATGCCTAGCCAGTAACAGCAGACCTGCTCTCAAGTGATGAGGCTTCATGGAAAACCAAGCATTAACCTCAATGTTTTAGCCTCAGCCAAAAATTGCACATTAATTCATTGCTTTTGAAATTTAAGCATTGCTTATTTTCCCTCTACTGTGACCAAAACCCACCACGTATATTCTGATGGTGTAGACCCCATAAATTTTCAGATTATGCTGAGTAGAATCTAGCAAGACACTTGATATGCCATCCTCAGGGAAATCATGTCCTTACACACAGTGACCTTGCACAAATGCAGGATTTCCAAAAAGTAGCAAGAAAAGGCTCCTTCACTCTGCAGGCTTGCCATATGATGTGCAGTTACCCTTCCAAATTAAGTTGCAGAAGCACTGACTTTTTCCAAATCTGTCATTTAAAAACAAACAAAAAAACTTTAAAAAAGCAAAAAGAATCAACACAAGTAGGCTATTTAAAACAAAACCAGAAAGACAGCAGGAAATGTCAGTGTCTACAGGGAACACTGCCACCACTTCCACAGCCGTAAAAAAATGAAACTCTGTAAAGTAAGGATGACAAAATTAATTCACAGATGACCTCATCACTTTGGGCTGTACATAAACCATGTGCTGATTGAAATAAGTGCTCACAGGACTCACCAAATCAACATAAATGCAAACCTTGTAACCCTGAATAGTGACCAATGCCACAGCACAGAAAAAGAGAATTGCAGCAAGTGGGCCTGGAAGTCACCAGGAACTATCACTGATCTACTCTCTTGCTCCAAGACAGGAGCCATGATTTCTAAATTATTCCTGACAGACCTGTATACCAGCTCCAATGAGTCTCCCTCAGGAATATCTATCAGTGCTTAACTGCTCTTACTTGGGAAGTCCTCCCTTTTGTCCAACCTACATCTTCCCCAGCTTCAATTTAAGCCCATTAATTTTTTGCCTCCACACAGTGGGCACGAAGAATCATTTATTCAACTCTTCTTTCAAGTAGGCTTTTGAGGTCCTTTTCAGACATGATTCTTCCAATATGTTTATCTTCAATAAGGCTTCAGACTTCAGACTTTGACCTCTTGATTTAGTTTGCCTGTGGAATCTGGAACACAATACTGTGCTAATCCACTTGCAGGATGGTGCACATCAGGTACCTTGGTGCACTTGCTCTGCTATAGAACCATGGGACAATGCACCCCAACTAGAGGAAAAATTCAGAAAAGCCTACAGGCAGTGCAGTACTTGGAATATTAATCTTTAAACAGGAACAGCTTTTCAGAAAGATTTGAAGAGGGTCATACATCCCAATTAGATGCCCTCCTAAAACAACACCTCAGAGGGGGTTCTGTTGCTCATTCTCATCAGGGCATTCTCCTTTCCCAGGACTATCTTACAATCACACCACCTGGGCACATTCCCACCTTTGCATTCCCCCCCGCCTCACTGCTCTATGCAAGGTGCTCGCTTTCCTCTCCCACCATGGCAAGGCAGGCAACAACTCAGACAGAGAAGGTGCTGCCCAGAAAAGCATCTGAAGAGCAGCACCCATCCTGTGTCATGCCAGAAAGGCAGAAAAGAGGACCCAGAGCTTTTCCCTGATTCCATGCAACTATGCACAGACAAGGAGAAAGAGTAATTGGGGTAGCATGTTACATCCAGGGGGAAGAAATCCACCAAGCCCCAACCCACATTAAAGAACCAAGCCAGCTTCAGCTCAGGTGAAGGAGAACATACAGGACTAGGACAATCCCAGAAAGACAGGGGATAGGATGGCATTCCCTGCTCTCACTGCATGCTGCCCACAGTTCCCACCCCCTGGGCTTCTCCCTGCTCACAAGCACTCATCCCCATATACCCCAACCCCTCATTCCTCTCCTCCCCCAGGCCCTGCTGAGCCTGAGTCACCCCTCTCACAAACCTGCATTCACACTCTATCCTCCCTTGGAAAACACTTGGAGTGCCTTCTCTCTATTTTCTGCTGTGCTAACATTACATTATTCCCTCCTGACCTCCCAGAAAAAGTACAAACCCAAAAATCAGACCAGTGCAACGTGATTTCCAACAGTGGCCAAATTCACCCCGATACCAGCTGGGTGTGTGTCAGGTTCAAGGCTACCATAAAGCCCACAGCAATGACCTGCCCAAGGGCAACCCAGCAGGGCAGAAAGCCCTTGGTGTGCCTGTGGCAGACAGAGGCAGTGCTGCTTGCATGGCTTGCTCATCTACAGATCTTTAACTCTTTCCTGAGTTGATTTTCCCTCTGCTGTGCCTAAAGAATAGTGACTATTATGCAAACATTTGGGGATCAAACAGTGTGGAATAATCACATTCCACTTGCTTTGTGTGTTGGTGCTAAGTGTCAAGCCTGCTTTTCCTAAGTGGTCACATTTTTCATTCTCCTACAGCTTGAGCAGACATCAGGACTCACTACCCTTCACATCCACCTTATGTAACTGCCTCTGCATGTGGACAAATCTCTCCAATATCAGCTCTAACAACATTTTCCGTAATTTTAAGGAAGGAACATTAGGAACTCACTCCTGTGAATCATCATCTTGCCTTAATGCCACACACGACCGGGCTTTCAAAGCCTGCCCACCCAGAGACACAGCCTCTGCAGAAACAAGCAATGGAGAGGGAAGAAAAAGTTCTAACAGCAGATTAACCTGAAGCTGTATTTTCACACAGGTCCTGTTAGACTTTTCTGTTTCCAAACAGCTCAGATTATTCACCTGTTTGCCTGTGCCAGCAGGACAGCAAAGGAGAGCAGTGCTCACAGGGCTACCAGGAGCCTCCTGGCTACCATCAACAACAAAGAACCCACCCAGTGGCTCCAACCACCACCTGCTGATCCCTTCACCTGAAATACCTACACAGGCATTTATAATCAGCAGATTTCATAGAAAGTAACATAGAAAGCAACTCTTGCTTTCTTGCCCTGCTCCACGCTTTGCCAGATCCCCTGTCCCCAGGTTTGCTGCCCTATGGACAGAGGTTGGTCCAACGGAGATGACACTGTGCTCCCTGTCCAACCTGCCCTGCACACTCTGCAGACAGGGAGGAGATAGAGGCCATTCAAGCAGACAAATGCTCAGCCTCTGATGTGAAAGCTCCATTTCTGCTAATAAAAAAAGATGCCTGAATAAATTCCTCCAAAGCTGATCCCTCTCCCTTTGCAACAGCTGAGAAATACTGCTGCACTTATCATAGAAGAATCTACTTTTTTCATATCTTTTTAAACTTCATACAGAAGATTTTTCATTAACTGTAGAGCATTATACCACATAGCCAAGTATTACTATGTGCTTTTCTTTATTATGAAGTTTGATTTGAGACGTAATTATTTAAATTATGTGAAGTGAGGAAAGTATTTCCCCACCCAATTAAATTAGCAGGCTTTGAAGAAAGAAACTCGGAAACATCAACCTAAAAAAGATGTGAAACATGCAGGGAATATATGTGATCTCCTAAAAAAATAATAATTAGGTGTGCTTTTAAATCCAGACCAAAAAACATCACTTAATTTGAATAACTCAGCTTAACTAGTTTGAAACAGGACTGGGAAAAGTTATAGGAATAGGTCTTTTTAGAATTCAGTTAATATAATACTGCACATATTTTGTGTTACATTAATAAATTGGGATCCCTTTACAATAGGGATGCCCATCTGGAAGAATAACTAGCTGGAAAGAAACTGATGAAGCATAGCTAGTTATCCTAGGTAAGCCAGGACAGCTCATTATTTACTAGAAACTTGAAGAAAAACAGAAAACCATGTTTAAAGGAAGCCACCACAGAACCGTATTAATTCAGAGAACATTCAGTTAGAATGAGAAGAGGATATAACTAGTAATTCTCTTATTACAGCGTTTATATGTTGGCTGGTGTTCCAAGGAAAGATGGATTAAATACCACATCTGTTTGGTTGGACTTCAAATTAAAAGCTCTGTGATGACCTTTCATTCCCAATAGGTTTTGGGTTTGGTTGTTGGGGTTGGATTGGGGTTTTTTTGAAGTCTAATAACTACATTAGGTCGTCCAGAACATTAGCCTGAATAAAAATGGTTTCACATTTAAGAGACAAAAATAGGATAGGAAATAAATATGTCAACAGAGATTTGGCCTACAAATTCGATGTATGAACCTCCCAGATTCCACCCTACAGGTCACCAACGGGTCCTGCAGTAACAGACCTGAAGTCCTGCCCAGGCACACTGAGGCAGAGCCACCACCACTGGACCCGCTTTTGGCACAGACACGTAGGGCCATCAGTAGACAAAAAAACATTAAGCCCATGCACCAAAATATTAGACATTTCACATGGAGATAAGATTTTGCAGCTTGTTAAACACATAACCAGCTTTTCTAAAAACTTCACAGGCTCAGGCTGTAATAGGATTTAATATTTCCGCCTCTCAGCTAAGGAAGCTGCCATGGGAAACACGAGCCCTGGCGTGCAGTTTCTGAAAGGAACCAGGAAATACAAGGGTAGGAAATAAAACATTTTTCCCTATCGAACCTTAAACAGAAAAAAGGAACCAACCTTAGCTTCTTAATTGTTTAAATTCAGAGCCTTTGCTAGAGCAGGAGAAATTCAAGTGACAAATCTGGGAGTTCTCCCTGAAAACCAAGACAAGGCTGGCTAAAAACAGTTCTCATAACACTCCTTTCTCCCAAGACACTTCCATGGGAAAAGCCCATTATTTCCCACTCTAATAATATACATGTAAAACATGTTAAGTATGTTATTAAAAGGGCATTTCAGGCCTAACATCCAGTACATGCTACTTGCTGTCAGACACAAGAGGCGTTCCCTACTTGGGGAGGCAGTGCCTCACCGCAGGTGCCAGATCAGCCCTTCCTGCTCTTCCACCCAACTCTGACATTAAATCCAGAAAATTTCCCCGTACCTCTTTCTGCTCTTTCAGTTAACCCGACTATAGAAATAAGCTGTGGCACTTCTCTGCTGCAGTGCAAAGCGATGGAGCAGTGGGCAGCCTCCCTGGGAGGGAATTACACTCAGCACACTATGCCGAGCCATTTATTTTGACAAAAGCTTGGTTTTCATCATGCTCCAGATGAGAAAGCTTTCAAAGACTCTTGAAACAAATATAATTTGGTTTACTGCAAATAGCATTCTCTAAAAGATGTATTTTTAGTCTACAAGACTAAAAGAGTAAATTCAGTCTACAAGACGAAAAATGCCCAAGTTGGAGCTCCAGGAGTTTCCAAGTAGCTGTAGTTAAATTTGAGATCTCAGAGAAGGGTGCTCAGAAGTATGCAGCAAAGGACTTCTTGCAGGAGAAGACTGCATTAGTCTTGCCAGCAGATTCAATCAATTTCTAAAGAACTCGATGGTCTGAATATCATAAATAAAAAGTAACAATAATAAAACAGAAAAATGCTTTGGTGTGTTTGTATGGGCTAGTAGTCTGTACTTAGATTTTTGAGATCAAATACAAACTTCTAAGTCACAAAGTGATTAAAGTATTTTAAAGCTTTGTTTTCAGCACTTTTCAAAATTAGAAATTGTAAGAGCAATTTATTGACAGCAATGAAACAAAGGTTTTAGCACAGCCTTCCTGGAAGCTGCAACTCCATTTTAAAGATCAAATTTCTCAACTTCCTAGCATCTTGCCATATGACAGCACATGATCAGCACCATCGTGTACACAATATTCAGGTAAGTTGAGGTATCAGTTGCAGTGTAAAGAAACAGTTAAAATATTTCTAAAACCAAGGCTTCGTGGAACTCTTCCTAACAAGTTCACAATCCACCTAAACCACTGCAGGTGTTTTTTAAAGAAAGTGCTTAGGAATCCACAGTTGTAAAGAACAATTTCAGTTCTTTTCAGATCATTCAGGAATGCTTTGCCTACCAGAAGTATATATTCTGCACCACTCCAAGAGTGCCACATACTGCACTTCATTTTTAAAACCCACATACTTTAAAGGGTCTTTTTAAAAAGAATAATACTCATTGAAAAGATTTTTAATAGGTGCTAAATTTAGGAGGACATTGACAATTTTAGATTCACCTGTACAAACATTTTATCCTTATTACAATTACTATTGCACTTAGCTTTTTTAAGTCACTCTCACATCCATCTTATGACTGTGCAATAAGCAAAGACCAAGAAAACAAGTGGTAAGCATTGCCATGAATATGAAAGTAAACAGCAACTCAACAGGTGAGAGCAAAGGAATGTAAATCAAATCCCTGCACAGCCATTACTTAATGAATTCCCTGCACACCCACAGTACTGTTATCAGATATATCACATCAGCTCTTTCACAAGACTAACACTACAAAACGAACCCAGATAGCAGGGATAATGTTTCTTAAAACACTTTCTTACACAAAGGCAGAATGACTGGATTTTTCTTCGAAAAATCAAGGAAAGCATTTGAGAGTATATTTTTTCACTCCCACAACTAGGGTTAAGAAATCAATCAACTGAACCACTATGTTATACAAATACATTTACAAATATGCTGATTTTACATTATGTTTCTTCCGTGGAGATTACAGCTCTGGTATAGGTTTATGCACTGCCACTGTTATACACTGGATATAGCTGCTTTTGTTATCTCCAATTAAAAGAAATGTGTTTGTTGCCTTTAATCTTGCAAGAGAAATAACACTCAAGAGCTGTTATCATCACACCACTATCAGTGCAAGGACTTATTTTAAAACCAGGTAAATTTGCATAGTAATTTTGGGCAGACCCAAGAAAGCTGCTACTCCAGGAATGTTACCACATTTCAAAATATACAGCATGCTTAAAACACAGACTGAATATAATGATTATTAAAACAAATGCATAAACCCTGGCTCAGGGATTTTAAAATTGGTACACAAGCACCTTAGAAATAATATTCACCTTTTTTTAACTGAACTCATTAAAACAGGTGAACGGACTTTCATGACCAATTATTCATTTTAGACCTCAAAGAGTAATTAACATTTCAGTATGTTTAAGATCTTCTAGTTAAACTAGTCCTTCCACACAATTAAACCCTCTGCTTGTCACAAATTATAGCTCATTCTGACCCTGAGAAAATACATGCAGAAATATACTAAGTTGATGGAAAAACTGAATACACATTGTTCAGAATTGATGCAACAATGATAAACAAGGAGAGACTTTTACTTAATTCATCCAGGCTAGGAAATTACTTTAAAACAGACTTGAAGTACTCTGCTGCATCTTCCATATAGATGCAGAATCACCCATCCATTATTATACAAATACGTTCTTTGTAGCACTATAAATAATGCACATCACAGACTCATAGAATCATTGGGGTTGAAAGGGACCTTAAAGCTCATCCAGTCCCAACTCCCTGCCATGGGCAGGGACACCTCCCACCAGACCATGTGGCTCCAAGCCCCATCCAACCTGACCTTGGACACTGCCAGGGAGGGGCAGCCACAGCTCCTCTGGGCACCCTGTTCCAGGGTCTCACCACTCTCACAGCAAAGAATTTCTTCCTCATATCTAATCCAAATCTCCCCTCTTTCAGCTTAAAACCCTTCCCCCTCATCCTATCACTACACACCCCTGTAAAGAATCTCTCTCCAGCTTTCCTGTAACCCCTCCAGGTACTGGAAGGTGCTCTAAGGTCTCCCTGGAACCTTCTCTTCTCCAGCTTGAACAACCCCCAACTCTCTCAGCCTGTCCCCAGAGTCATTCAGCCTGGAGAAGAGAAGACCCCAGGGAGATCTTATGGATCTCTCTATTTTGCCAGGCTGTCAGTGGGACCCAGAACAGTCCCAGAGCCCTGCTCCAGCAGCAGCAGGACCTGGAGCTTCCTCTGGTCCAGGCCCTTCGTCCCTATGGGACCCCCTCCAGAGGAGCAGAACATCATCTTTGCAGGACACATGCTGTGAGCACAGGCTGCAGCTCTCCTTAAAGTGCTTTTTACCAGTCACTGGGAGTGTGGCACCTTTCACAGACATAAACTCATGAACAGCAAGACAGGATTAAGAAAACTCATTCCTTCTAGTTATGTCTAGTGGTTGTAAAAAAAGATTCAAAGGTTGTTTTTCAGCCTTTGTTTCTTCATGAAATAAGACTGCACTGATGCTGTGTGTATGTACATCTCCCCTGTTGCCCACAACACTGAGTAAATTAGGGTAGCAACTCACGGAAACAAAAACTTTCAATTTTCAGGAAAATTGATATCAAAGAGAAAGGGAAAGTCTGTAGTTGCACTCGCTGAAGGAAAAACTGCAGAAAAAGCATGACCCTAATAGCTGTAAAATCCACAGAAAAACACTTTCAGAAATAACCAAACTGAGAAGCAGCTTCATGGGGACTTCACATCTTATTAGGCTTCGAGGACTACAAGATGGTTTCATTAGTTACCCTGCTGACAGTAATTCATTAAATGATATATTACATATATTTCAAAAAGTACAAAGGTCACAGTTCATTAGAAATTAGAGTTCTTTTTCCACACACAAAAATTAGCCTAGTGGAAATGTTTTAATGGCTTTTCCCTTTCCCTAACAGAATTCATAAATCACAATTTCAGCTCTAAAAATGAGAGGTAATACAACTAGGATCACAGACAAAGCATGCATAAAATAAGCAATATATACATTTTATCAAAGCTGTTTTCAAAAAAACCCCCAAACTTTTCCAGCGTGAGTACTGTCAAATCATTAACTGCAACATCAGAATTCAGGTAGCTAAGCATCAGCAAGGCAGTCAGAAAGACTAACTGTCATTGCTAAGAACCAGAAACTAACAGCTGTTACACAAAATTATATAATGCTTTCCCACCTCACTACGTGCTACCTCAGTTTCCTTTATTTCTCTGCAAATTCTGATTTCCATCTCAGGTTCATCAGGATTTTCAAAGAGACCAGAAGCTGCTGCAGCTGTCTTGGACTGACAGTTGCATGGCTGCACAAAGCTGCTGCCTGAGAACACACCTTGGAACACTTAGGTGCAATAATATCTTATGAGATTAATCAAAGAAAATAATTTCATGTGATTGTGAAGATGACCCTCGGGGGACAAAAAGGGAGGCGAAATGAGAACCAGTGTATTTGTATATATCCTGTGGCAGTGCAGAAGGTGTTAAAGAGCAGGACTCCGTCCTCAAAACTTTTGGGAATGGTGGTAGAGGACAAGGAAAAGGAGAACAAAAAAGAAGACAACATTAAATTGTTTTTTAAAAGCCCACTGGAAAGTTTTTATGAAGCAATATATATTTTTAATAAAGCCTCCCTAAAAATGTGCAAAGGACTGTAGGAATGGGTTGATGAACCACTCTGTGTAACCCTGCCCTAAACTGTAAGAAAAAAACCAACATATGAGCAAGTCACATCCACCACATTGAGAACCTGGGATTCAGCAGTGATGCTGATTTCATTCTTAGGTCCCAGGTGAGTCTCTTCAGGCAAAGCTCATTCCCCCAACCTCAGACCCTTCAGTTTCAGTCACTCACCATCACCATCTTCATGCCAAGAGATTCCCCCAACATAGACCACAGTGAGCAGCAACGTTTGTTAGAAACTGAGTTGCTGTTCAGCAACATCACAAAAAATGGAAGAAAAGCATGGACACTAGTGTGAGAAAAAGTCAATATCCACAGCCCATTTCCAAGAGTGGCTTTTGAATATCTGACTCCATCATGCCAAGTGTCTCATTGCACATGTAAGAGTTTGCAGCCCAAAGCTACCTAAAGGAAACTCTTCTTTGAAGTCCACCAGTGAGTGAGCACTAGCCTGTCCTCCCCCCTCCCACAAACCACCCGAGATAACTATAAAAGCACAGACATACTTTAATACATGAAGCTTTGTATTTAATGCTTCAGTGTTCCCCAGAGGAAGAATTGCCGTTTCTAACAGCTTTGTAGCTTCAATGGTTAAAACTTTGTAATCCTGGCTTCAGCTACACATCCCTGGTCACACACACTTGAAGTTTTAACTGTGTCTCATGGAATGGGATGTCAGAATTGTCTCTGGAAGCAGTAAGCACAACTGGTTTTCTCCTCTCATACCCCAAGCCTCCCACACAAGCAGCCAAGGTGCAGATGTAGTGCCATGGCCACTGCCCAGGCTCTGGCAGAGGACTCGAGTGAACAGGAATTCAAGCAGTCAAGCCACAGAGAAATGCCACAAGTGTTTATTCCAGAGAGTTAGAGGTTTCACATCATTTCCCTCTCCCAACCACATGTACTGCACATTTCTTTCTTCTGTACTTTGAAAAGACTTAATCCTCTTCCACACACAAGGATTCAGAGTTGTCTACAGCCTGGAGGAAACCACAGGGTGCCTTTGTAGGAGTATCTTGTATCACATGGGAATCCATCCAGCTGGCTTAACATGAGACTATAAAAATAAGGCATAGAATTGACCTGGGTCTAAATGCACTCTTCTGAAAGCACTTGCCACTCTGACACCCAGTCCTCCAGCTGCCAGCATACTGAAGGCACCATGCCTCCTCTTAAGGTGAAGTGCTTACAGAAACTAAGGTCTCCTGCATATGCCATAAATAGCCTCAGTCTTAACTTAGTGCCCAGCTTGTATATAAACACAGCTGGGACACAGAAATTAACTGGGTTCAGACACCCCTCAAACAGCTGAAGCCAGGAGACATTTGCAGAGCATATCTACCACACTCTGAAAGAGCTGGGTGATAGCACTTCCCTCTTACGTGACACCTAGAAGAGGTGTTGCTCACCTCCCCTCCCATGATCATAGAATCATCCAAGTTGGAAGAGACCTTCAAGATCATCCAGTCCAACCCCTACCTACACCACCACTAACCCACATCACCCAGTGCCACATCCAGACATCTCTTGAACACCTCCAGGGATGGTGACTCCACCTGGGCAACCCATTCCAAGCCAAATCACCCTTAGAGTGAAGAAGCTTTTCCTAATGTCTAATCTGAATCTCCCCTGTTGCAATTTAAAGCCATTTCCTCTCATCCCTTAGCTATGTGCACAGCAGAAGAGATTGACCTCAACCTCCTTTCAGGGAGTTGTAGAGAGCAGTGAGGTCCCCCCTGAGCCTCTTCTCTAGACTGAACCCCCCCAGCTCTCTGTCGTTCCCCATAAGACATTTTCCAGTCCCTTCACCAGCTTTGTTGCCCTTCTCTGGACACTCTCCAGCCCCTCAATGTCCTTTTTGAAGTGAGGGGCCCAAAACTGAACCCAGCACTTGAGGTGCAGCCTCACCAGTGCTTATTACAGCAGGACAATCCCTGCCATAGTCCTGCTGGCCACACTATGATAGCAATACTTAGACCAAAGGACTTAATGAACAGAATTAACTCCAAATTGCCATCCCCACCTGCAACAGCCTTTACCAAAGCCTACCAACTACTACACTTGGATCTAAGGGAAGGGTGAGGAGCACATTTCCTGCAACTTTGTGCCTCCAAGACAGGAGATTCTTCCATTCTCAGGCAAGAAATGGATCCCAAGAGGAAAAATCTGAGCCTGCTGGATAGGAGAGCAGAGTGGTTAGCCATAGGTCTCATCTCCCTCTCAGGCAGTTCATGTGTCTGAAGATGGAGCAAACAGCTGTTGGATGGAGCCTTCCCCATCAGTATGCTGCTCTCTTGGGTGCCTGCTCTGAGCTCCTGCAGCTCACCCCCTGCACTGCTGGCAGCACACCTGACAACAGTTCACAGGTTGCACTGTCTTTACAGGAACAAGATGCCCAAGTTTGCCACCCACTGCAGGCCACAGACCAGCTTAAGCAAATAGTCCTTGAGGTCTGAAATGGACGCTCCAAAGTGAGTCTGCTATTTACAGACCAAGTGATCACTGCTACCTGACACCAATGGGGCTCAGAAGCTCTCAGCAGCTTAGAAGAATCTAAAGCAAGTTTGAGCTATAAATAAACTTCAGTCCAGTTCAAGAGTCTGCCATGCATATGAGGACCAGCAGATTAGCAGCAGCAGCTTTCCTGTCACCTTTTTTTAGAGGGAAGTTACAGAAATCTCCATTTGTTTCCTGGAACAGTCCTACAAGAGCTTTGAATTAACAAGGCCCTTCCAGTAAATAACTCCCAAATCTCACATGATATTCTCCCACTCATTCACCCCATCCTCCTGCACTGGGAGTCTCTGGAGATCACAGGCTGCAGTAGGGCTGAACTGCCACAATGACTTTTTAAATTCATTAAGGTCAGCAAAAGATGTTAGACAAGTTATTACAACTTGTGCAAAACTAAAATTAGAAGCCTGGAGAGCAGTGGGGACTGGTTCTCCACCCCCAGGAACATGTGCAAAAAACACCACACACGGGAGAACACAACCTGAAGAGCCAGGATCACAGATGGGCTATAAGCAACCATCCTAGGTCATGCTGAACAATTCATTTTACCCTGTATCCCGTGGCTTAACACCAGTGGTTGTGTATTTTCTCCACTTCTAATAATTTTATAAATTTATAACAAATTTATAAATAAATGCACCAACATTAAGTGCATGCAAAACCATCCATGTTAGTCATGTTTGCACAGTTTGACAGAAGGCAAGATTCTCATCCTCCACTAGTAACTGAAGGCAATAGAAGTCTTACTGTAATTGAGAGAAAAGCAAGTCCATTTTATTAATGCAACACTTGCTTTATTATCTACAACAATCTTCAAAACAAACACTGATATGAAAGAGAAACAAAACAAGATCAAATACACATAACCATAGCAGTTTTCCTTAATTAATCCGTAATGCCTAGAACAAAACAAACTTATTTGAAATCAGTTTTATGAGATCTAAATATTTTCAAGTGTTTCAGCAGAGCACAGTGCAGGCCTGCAGCAATGAGATACATCCACTGGAAATTTTGTGATTCCTCCCCCCCTTCTACGCTGTTCTATTTTAACAGGCAGAATTGATTGTGCTCAGTCAACCACCGCAGCTGTATTAGCTCCAGCGAGTACAATGGGTCACCCAAATGTTGCTCTAACTGAAAAAATCCAGACAGCATCAGGAAAAGCAATGTTAGAAAGCTGCTTATTGTACAAAAGCACGGAATAAACACCATAATTTTAATCCTTCAAGCACAAGCCAGGAAGAGAAAGGAACATTGATTTCAGAAGCAGACACAGGCGATGCCCGTTTTATACTACTTTTGTAAAATAAATACACAGTTCTCCATATATGAAGTGACCAACTGTCACTTGTTCTTTTTAATAAGACCTTATTTTACAGAATATAAACATCTTTTCATTATTTAGCTAAAGAAAAAACCTTCCTCCATCTGTTCAGTCTTACTGGGTTTTAGACAGTTTTAAGCACTTGAGGCACACTGACAATGGCATTTGGAAAAGCCCAGGGATACACGGAACAACATTACTGCACTCAGTACAGAACCACCATTTATTGAGGTTCATACTTTGCTAAATAGTTAATGGAAAAGGTAAGATAGTTCCCTAAAAGCATAAACATAGCTAGGGGGGGAAAGTCAGCCATCCTCCATATAGATTTACATTCAAATTCTCTGGGTTAAGATGAAACTAAAAGCCTTTAAAGTACTTTTCAGGAGAGCTGGACTACAGCAGGACTAAATTTGAGAAAGGTGAACTGGTAGCTTTAGTTACCAACTACAGTACAGCTTCCCCCCCAAAAAAAACCCACATTAAAAAAGACTACTGTGTAACAAAATTGCTCATTTCCTTTCATGTTTACATTTTCTTAGAAAATCTAGGAATAGTTAAGTTTACTTACCTAACCCAAACCACCACAGTTAATTTGAATATTAAAATGCTGCAGAGATTCATAATAAGATCAAATACTACTGTGTTTAATTTTCCTTTAAGTCAGGAATCAGACTGAATTGATCAGATTCACAAAAAGTGGCCAAACAAGAAAAAACCCTACAAATGTTATTTGAGCCTGCATTCTCTTATCTGTTTTCCTCAGAGCTCATGAATAAGCGTTTTGTATTCCTCTGTACCAAACAACTGAAGAACAGATGGCATTAGGTCTTAAGTTACTCCTCCCTTGATAGTTTAAGCAACATGTATATTCCCATAATAAGGCATTTCATTTTACCCATTACTCCCACTCCGTATTTAACCACCATATTATATAGCCTTTATGCTGTATTAACACAGTACAGCAATATTATTTTCCAGTAAATCACTTATGAAAATGACTGTGCACACTGTGACACCTGGTATGAATTAAAACACATGCACACTTACATGGGAAGATTATGGAGAAGGAGGGAAGAAATCCTACCAGCTCCAAAAATGAGCTTATTTGGAATAATGCTGTAGCCACAGTAGGGTTAGACAGGCTACAGCATGTTTAGTCAGGGTAATAATTTTCTTTTTTAAAAAAAGCATTGTTGGGATGATGGTGAGCTGAGAACCCAGCTATACAAGACCATTCAAGCCTGCGATGGAGAATCTTCCAAAAACAAAATTCAAGATGAGTACAATTACATGAGTTTATTTATTTTTTTAATTCCAGGGATTGAGTAGAAGGGCTATCACCACACCCCACTAACTGTACATACCTGGAATAAACCAAGTCACTTTAACAAGTGAAACAGTCACTCTGAATTTTTCAGTACACATTTATTGCCAGCAGATTTAGAACACGGTCTAAGTTCATCAGTCCTCAGGACAACCAGCTGGGAACCAAGATGCTCCCTAAGGCTTAGAGATGTTCAGTGACATCCTGTGTCCCCAACACAGGTGATCACAGGAGACACGACTTATGATCCCCTCCTTGCACCAGATTCTGTGTCCTTTGCATGGGTGTAATTACCTGCAAGGAGAAAGTCAGAACAGCTCAGATGCTATGATTCAGAATGGACCAGATTCCCAAGCAGCAAGTTGTTCTGGATAAACAACATGCCAAAAGGAGGTACAGACTTCATTTATTTGTGGGACAATGAGATTTTTATTCAGGCATATGGGAAACTGCTTATGGTTTGAAGATTAGTCCACTCCAGAGCAAGAGGCCAACCTAATACATAAAAGTGACTATTTTTGTGGACAGAAGAGAGGCATGGATGATGAGGGGGCACACCTTTCTTTTCACATACCAAACAGCTCACACTCTTTCACTAACTCTCAAAGCTTTTTTGTTATTTGCTCTGCAGAAGTGAAATGGAGGCAAGGAGGAGTTGAGACTCTCTCCGTTCTCTAAACATGAAGAAAAATCACACCAGACAGTCCATAGATTTGGAATTCTCTCTCATCTTGTGGTTTTAACAACTGGTCCAGACTCCACCACAGAAGAGGCTGCAGCCATCATTGTTTAAGACATTGCAGAGAACATAACAGTAAACTCACTCCTGACAAAGGCAGGTTTCTCATTTCAGAGCAGGCAGAAGGGCAGTAGAAAAGTAGTGAGCTGGTTCCTCTGTTTCTGAGCTACATAGAAATAGCAAGATACTGGATGAAAGTTCTTTCTAGATGACTCCTCAACCCCTCAACTCTCCCCTTCCTTGCCATGCCAGATTTCAGGCACACCAAAAAGCAACATTGGGGTAGCACCCATGTTTTCTAGTAGGCCAATATCACCTCAGGGAATAATGCATTTCCAGATGTAACATCAATTTCACAGGTACAAACTTAAACAAGAGGAAAACCAGTTCTGTCTCTGCATGACTGCTTCTGATATTTTTCAAAAACCATTTGCAGAAACCCCTCCTATTTCAGAGCAATGAAGATGTGTGACACTCTGCACTCCTGTTGGAAGAAATCTCACATGACATGCCCTTGGCTGCCTTTTTCTTATGCCCACAGGCCCTCTGGGTATCATGCATCAGCATTTACCTTATCTTTATGTTTCCTGGCCAGTCAGACCTCCCAGAGAACCTACTGAATACACAGGTAAGGATCCTGCTGCTGGCAATCAACAGCTACGTCAAGGCAAGTCTAAAAACCAAACTTCCCCTGATGAGACAGTTGTAGCAAGCCCCTCTGAGCACCCAAACATATCCCTCCAGTGGGGCTCCTGAAGCGGGGAGATTCATCACTACCCTTCATACCTGATCCTTACAGCACAACCTCCACTCTCCACCACCCACAAATCACTCTTCCCTTCTTCAGCACCTTTGAGCATGCAAAATTCCCAGTAACTCCAGCAACCAACAGCTGGATTGATGTCGCCACCCTTCTTCTAGCACATCACTACCAGCACCACTGAGCTTTCTTCAGATCCCTGTGACACCTTCACACAAAGGCAGCAGTCAGCCCACACATGTAAGCGTGTTACAACACACAAGTCAGACTGTGTATCAAGTGCAAACATTACCAAGATGACAGCTGGCAACATCAGCTTTTTCCTCTCAGCTGTGGACAAGAGATACCCTTTACACCAGGTTTGGGTTTTAAGACATTTCCTCTTGTGGTAACTGGACCCCACGCATCTAAAAGTTTAACAAGGATTAAAAGAGCATGCAACCAGCCTTTTGGCAAAATATACTCAAAAGGAAAAGAAAGGAGTCTTATTCGATTCAGAGTCAGGATCTGAGGCCTGACCCAGCTCCATTTCATTTACTGGATCAGAGAAGCAGTCTATTAATAGTTCACTACTGTATCCCTATCCTGCTTCTCCATGTCAGGGCAACAGCACTACTAACAAACACCAGTGATACAGGCATGTGTTTTCATATTGACGCTGTAAAGCAGAGTTAAACCAACGGTTTAATTTTAAGCAGAAGTCCCTATTTCCAGAATTAACTCGAAACAAATAAAATTAGTCTGAGCTAATCCAATATGAGCACACAGCAGTATCAGATTCAAGCTTTCAGATAGTCTCCCTTTCCTCTTCTTCCAAACAGATTTTCTAAATTATTCTGTTCATTTACACTACAAAGTTTAGCCAGCCAATAAATTAATGGCATAGATAGTAACCAGATACTGTTTCAACATCAGATGAATGCTGTCAGCCAACAAGGATGCTATCAAAAGCCAAACTACTGTACCACTGAAAATCCTGAAGATCCAGAAAGAAATTCCCTGGATTCTTAATACAAGGGCACAGGACATCCTCCTCCTTCCACATAATTTAACTCCACATAATAATTTAATTTTGCCAGAAGTGACTTGCCAGCTAGAGCAAAGTGAATTTGCTTTAACATTGTCCATTTTATAGGCTCCCACTTTTAACCATGCAAACATATCTGCTTACACAAAAACATCTGAGCCGTGGACCTTCGGCATTGCTTTGAACAATAATCACAGATCTTCTAAGTGGATGTAAGGTGGCAAACTTGGGTTAAAAAATTTTTAAAATAATTATATAGGCATCATAGTCTTTTCTTATACACAAGGTATCATGCTTAGAAATAAACTGCATGCTTTTCCTCCTTTCTTCCACTCAAACTAGAAATTTTGCCTCAAGGAAAGATTATCAGCCTCAGAAACAAAAATTAGGAAGTTCACACAAGTCTAGCATTAATGATTTTAAATGCCCTTTTTATTCACCTTGCATTAATATAAAGTCTAATCGCATCTTGTACTTCTAGAATATTCATGTCATATTAAAATCAGTTAGGTATCAGCCAATCTGGACAAGCTTTTCATTTAAGGAACAAAAACTGAGATCAAAATAATGCATTATCTTTTCCCATATTAATAGTGCATGTGAATCAAATGAAAGAAGTGTTCAGAAATGCATTCACATTTAGAACTTAAATTTCAGTTAGGATCTGTGACCTCCAAAAATTTAAGTCACTCAGATATTAGGGAGATTCAAGACATACAATGCACTGTCACATTTTTTCTTTGCTTCAGGCAGTTCGTAAAGACTGGCAATGACAAAAAGGAAGAAGTGCTATAAAATTATGAAGTAATTACCTTTATAAGGTGTTTTAAGTTTTTCCCTACAGAACTATACAACCAGAAGCTTGGCAGAAAAGCTGCAGGATAAGAAACAGCCACTGTAGAGCTGCTAGCCCCCCTTGGTTTGGTGGCCATTTAGAAAATGTAGTCAGAACTGTTCCAATACCCTGATTTCTAATTTCAGCTATATGGGTGGGGAAGGAGAATTGACCTCTGGCCATCCTTCACTCTGACATTGCTCCCCAAACACCTCTAACATCTGCTACCTGGACTTACTCCAAGCTTACTCTGAGCTTACTCTGTCCCAGTGAGCATCAAGGACTCCCACACATTCTTATGTAGAGTACCTGGAGGCCAATTGTCCTCAAGAAACCAATGTCCATCTAAGCACTGTTACACAGGGTGGAGAACAAGTCTTGGGCAACCAGTGGGAAAAGCCTGGCTTCTCTGCCGTGTTCCTCAACAGGAATTTCTCACCTCCTGACCACAGCTACAGCAACAGCAGGACAAGACAGTCCAGCCTTTCCACATTTTGAACAAGGAAAACTAAAATTAAATACAATCAAACAGAAGCTCAGTATTCACAATGCAAGCAAGAACCATAAAGTACAATGAGATCTTAGCATTTGAGATAGCACCAGGTTTGACTCTGCAGTTTCCCTACATGTTCCCAAAGGGAAACAGGATGGGGACTTTGAAACTTTTAATCTAACTAAAAAGATTTGGCCTGCTAGCAGATTGTCAAAAGCCTATATTCCTTATTCATGACCCAATATTTTACTCAGGAGTGCAACACTGAAACATTGTTACGCTGAAGCCTCACCACACAGCAATTGTATGCCACCAATTAAAATTAATTATAGCTGTTGAAAGCCTTAGACAGCAAACCCTTCCAAACTGCAATGGCACGCTAATCCTGCTCCAATACTTCAGTTTCAGGAAGGAACAATAAACTTATTTTCTAGCTAGAATTTGGCAACAGCTTCCACGTCTTCAGACAGGTCTAAACCCCTGATCTTGTTTGCTTAGCATTTGGATCCTGCCCTAATCCCAGCCATGATTTTGGTTCTGAACCCTAAAGCCATCTTTTCAATGAAATAAAGCCACTAAACACGAATGGCTCGCGAGGTCTTTGTACAGACTGACAAAAAACAGACAGACAGACATACAGGCAACAGTACCACTGGGCTGAAAAAATGCTGAGCAAGGAAAGAGGATAAATGCCCACATGGAACCTCAACACTGTTCACGTTTAACTCTCCAGCTCTAAAAGGAACCAGCACAAGTGCCTCTCCAGAATAAAGACAAAGTAAAATTTGTTGCATTTTTTTCCACAAAAAAAGCTCTGGGATGGGTTTTGATGGTGTGAGACTGCAGAGGAAGTCATTTTGTCTTCAACAGCGTGGTGATGGTAGCTTCCACTCAGGCTGCTGCTATGTACATCTGAACTCAGCATTTCTACAGAGAAAGAGACAAACGGGGACACATCTACCTGGTACAGCTTACACTGAAAATTTTCAAAATGCCGTGAATACAGTGATTATTTGACAGCATTCCCTGAATGCTTTCCCAATAAAATTCCCTAGCTGAATTGAGAGAGTGCTCTGCAAGTCAAAAAGCCCAAGACAACACACAGCTATTCACACCTTCCCCTGATTGCTTCCTTCATGCAAATTCACCCCCAAAAACACAGGCTTTAATCCCATGGAGATGCAAGCCTTTTGTCATTCAGTTAGCCTTTCCCAATCCAGACCCAGGTACTGGCTTTCAAAATTCACACACCAGCTCACATTACCTGGCCCCTAGCATCACCTCCACATCCACAGGGTGAGCAGGCAGCAGTGCCTAAGGAGAACCAGCACCTCTCCTCTACTTCTAGGAATTCATACCAATTTATCTAAAGAAGTCAATAATTAGGAGAGCATTCTCTCTACAATCACAGGCCTAAAACATATTCTGTATTAAACTGAAAATATCTAATAGTAAGATCTGATTTAAGCTGATGCACAGGTAATGGACACTCGTGGGAATCAGGGAATTATTACAGATGATTTCTTCACATGCAGTCAGTTGAAGAATTCCTAAACCAGGGTAACCAGGAATAATTTTCCCTTCCCAATCTCTTTCTTGGGTATAAATGACCCAAACACTGGAATTTCAG
This sequence comes from Aegotheles bennettii, assembly GCA_013398125.1. Classification (NCBI taxonomy): domain Eukaryota; kingdom Metazoa; phylum Chordata; class Aves; order Caprimulgiformes; family Aegothelidae; genus Aegotheles; species Aegotheles bennettii. The sequence goes on from VZRW01007950.1 coordinate 214,232, forward strand.
CACTGTTCTCCAATACATTTGGCAGTTTTTTAGTTAAAGCTATTCTGTTACAGGAAATATGATGAACACACACCTATGCCAGTCCCCTACCAGTCCCCACGGAGCAGATTGGCAGCAGGGTTCCTGCCCTGTGGGATCACTCTGCAGTGACCATGCTGACCTGTGCCGGGCAGACCCACAGTCAGACAGCATTGGCCTCCACCTGTGGACAAACCTTCCCTCCCACAGGATCCCCATCACCATCCTACAGGAATTCCAGGCTCGGTTTTGAGCTGAGGACTCGGTAAACAAACAATCAGGAACAAAGGCCAGGCCTAAGGCCCTCCCCCCAAGCAGCACCCACCTTGCTCAACTCCCTTTTAGGTCCCCTTGGCAATCTCACAGCCTCTCCCCCTTCCCTAGAACCCCCCAGGACCTCCTCCAGGCTGGGGCAGAGGGGTTAAACCTCTCACCACCAGCCCATCGTGGCCTTGGCTCTGCAGCCGTAGCTCTAAATTCTGCATCTCTGTCTAATAACAGCCAGGGGTACACATGATTACAAAGCCTGAAAAGTGCTCCCCACACTTCTTAAGGAAGTAGTGCTGCAGTGAGTAATTATTATATGGTGTAATGAAATCATTAGGGAATAAAGATGTAGCTGTAGATCCATCCCCATGTATCCCAGGAAGCTGAGAGTGATTTACAAACAGATTGGCCCGGCATTAAAAAATAAACAAACAATCAGGAGCTCAGGCTTATTATATCACATTATTTACATGCTGTTCTCAAACACTCTTAGGCCATAAAGCTCAATCAAGCAGTGAGACTTTAAGGACACCAAATTACAACGAGTTAAATCTTCTAGTTCCCACCAAAATTACAGAGTAACTCAGATTAAGTAATAGCTCAAGAAAATTAAATTAAAACCTGTCTTAGGTTTTTCTCTTAGATAGCTTTCATTCAAATGGATGCTAACAGAAATGAGGCAAGTAAGATGCTAGAAGCTTCCCAAAGAAAAAAAATAAGCATCTACTACTGTCATTTTTACAGAAGTGAGATTATAAAAATCACTAAGAAAGGCTGACAACCATACCCCAAACCAGCAAAAGGCAGTATCTAAACCTTCACTCTTCAGGTATTACTGGATGACTTCACTATAAATATCTAGGAGTCAAAGATGATCTTTCATTTAAAATCTTCCTTTCAAAATGTATTTGAACAGACAGGTCTTTGCCCCGAGTTCGCAACACCAAAATAAACAAAAGCACCCAGGTGGTGTCAGAGGTTTGATTCACAAACTGGTGACAGTCACAGGTTCACAGCAGGGGAAGGGCAGGTCAGGGGGCAGCAGATCTTCAATCTTTATAAAAGCATAATGCATTTATATCCATAGCAAAAGGGAAATTCACTCCTGCAAATGCACTCCCAGTTAATTTCTGTTGGGTGTCTAACACAGACCTGCAGGCTTCACTCCTGCTAAACTGAGCTGCTGCTCCTGGTGGTACTGGGGGCAGGGGAAGAGATGACCTCTCTTTGGCTCTTTTCAGCACGCTTTGCACATTCAGAGAGAGCAGCTCGTGACCTTTTTATGCAATATAACAGGTCCTACGTTAACACCATTAGTGGGGGCAGGCAGATGCCAGGGCTGAGAGGGTTAAGCGTGGGAGGAGTGTACATAAGGTGGTAGACTCCGAGCCAATGAGAATATTGCGCTATAGTTAGACACTGGATACTAAGCAATGGTGACTATAAAGGCTGCTCAAAGCTAAGCTTCTGTAGATGACACCGGCATGTTGCCCTGAGCTCCCAGGCTTACAAAGCAGAAAAAACACAGGAGGATCAGATGGGCTTACCTGCAGTTCACACCACGCGACTTCCACCCACGTCTCCGTGTCCAGACCCTTATAGACCGTTTTGAAGGATCCCCTCCCGAGTTCAATATCAAACTTTAGGAATCTGCCATCCAGCGAGGTGGCAACCGCTTTCATATCAGCCTCTTCCTCGGGCTCCTCTTTCTTAGCCTTGCTCTGATCTTTGGAAGCATCCGACGCCTCTTTCCTCTCCGCATCTTTCCCCGCTTCCTTCTGCTCTTCAGCCCCCGCGGCGCTGCCCGGGGCCGGCGCTGCCTTCAGCTCCCCAACAGCCTCGGCCTCCAGGCACCCCTTCTCCGCGGCCCCGTGCCCTGCCTTGGCCCTCTCCGCGATTATCCTCCGGGTTTTAGGGAGCAGGATGATTTTCCTCTGATGCTCCGACTCGGGAAGGTCGAAAGCGGGTTCCTCCTGGTCCGAGTCCACCACGCTCCTCCGCAGGAACCGCTGATGGACCATTTTGGGATCCCTGGAGCAGGGGGCTCGCAGCGGCGGGGGGGGCGCTCCCGGGGCTCCCGGCGCTGCCGCAGCGGCCGCCCCGCTCCTCCTGCCACCAGCGGGCCCATCAATATTCATGCTCGTCTCCGCAGCCGGGGGAGCGCTGGGCTCGGCAGTCGCTGGAAACCCGCC
>VZRW01007950.1:217670-230632 GCA_013398125.1 Aegotheles bennettii
TCCTCCCGGAGCATCGTCCTGCGAGTGCGACGTGCGGGGCCCGGGGGGGCGGGGCCCGGCCGAGCCCGCGGCTCCATTTGCCCTCCGGGTTCGCGTGCGGCGAGGAGGTGACCGCACCACCGAGCCGGTTCTGCTTGGGTGTCACGGAGAGGCGGATCACCGGGCACAAACCAGATATTCTCCCCACTCGTCATTTTTCACAACCCTTCAGGCGTTAAACGCGAATCGGGACCGGCTCACGCAGCGCACTCGGTAGCGCAGCGCCCTGCGGGTTGGGACCTGCCACATGTACCTGGCGTCTCTTTGTTCGGGGTTTGTCCTCCCTCCCTGGCAGCCCGTGCATCGCCGGTGCATGCTCACCTCCCGGTTCCGTGTGACCGACACCGGGCTGGGAGGAACCCGGCTCTGAGCGGTGCCTCCCCTGAGCTTGGGCAGGGGACAGGACGGTGGCTTTGCTGAAGGCTGCGCCCAGCCAGGCTGGGACATTGCTGTGCTGTAGATCCATGGAAGGGCTCCCGGATCCACTGCTGTCGAGGCTGCTTCCTTCACCATGAGGTTCATACAAACGCACCATATGTAGGATCATAGAATCTTAGAATCATAGAATCATTATGGTTGGAAGGGACCTCCAGGGTCATCAAGTCCAACCTTTATCCCATCATATTCCTAACCATTAGACCATTAGACATGTTTTAGTAATTAAAATTGAACTAAATGAAAAAAAAAAGTTTACCCAGTAAAACTTTGCTGAGATTTCTGAAGGAAAGGAATTTGACTGCCAGGAAACCATAATTGGTTTTTCTTTTAATTAATCCATTTTTAGTTAAGGATGATTAGAAAAAAAACCCAAACCCCTTTTAAAATAAGAAAACAGGTGGTTATTTTAAATAGAATCTCCAGTGTTTTCATTTTAAAAAGCATGGTTGATGACTGGTAATTCAGGGTTATGGATATATTCAATTTTTCAGTGTGGTTTGGAGTTTTTAAGTGTTCAAATATATACAATATTTCTAGGACCTGAAATTGTGGCATAAAGCACAGGTACCTTTGCATAATGTATAGAAATTCAGTATTTCCTACTGTTAATTCTGTATACCAGGCTCATCTTATCCCACAGACAGAGGCTTGTTACACAGAAAGCAATGTGTAGTAACCAAGAGGAAAGCAGGGAAGGTCAAGAGCTCTGACACCTTCTCCTAGTTATTATATAAACTTGACCTAGAACTCTCAGCTGAAGAAATTCCCACCACCATGTAGGAAAAAGGACAAGATTCAGGCTAATGAGAGGACTAAAAGTAGCAGGCAGCATTTCACTCAGCAGGTGGACGGAGGAAAATGGGGAATATTCTAGAGCTGGCCAAATACTGGAACCTGCAATCCCCCCCCGGTACGGGGAAAATAAAGGAGCCTTGATTCCCCATTTCACTGCCAGGCCTTCCTGGAGGAAAACAAGTCTCTACACCTTCATGGGTGAGGACAGCATCACAAATCAGCCTCAGGAGATCCCAGGACATGGGTACTACCAAGCTGCACCAGCAGCTCCTGGCCAGTCCTCTCTGCTGGGCAAGCGAAGCAAGACCCGTCCTCACGAGGGCTTTCTCACAGCTGAGTTTCCTCTGGTGGTTGGTGTGCTGTCCTATGTTGAGATGGTGCCTGGTGCTTTTCCAGTAGCCATTTGGCTACTGAAAAATTAACATAATTTTTTGCATGTCACAAACTTAATCGTGATCCAGTGCTCTGAATCTGCTTGCATGGATGATTTTTAATAGCACTGAAACAGAAAGACAAAGCATCTTCACACTCCTACTGTTTGAAATTCTCCATGCTGCTCTGCATTTGTGTGAGTAGCCTCAGACAGGAGTCTGGCCACATGTGGCAGTGTACAGCACCAAGGGGACATGGGCCCAGGACAGCACTCTGGCTGTATGACATGTCCAGAGTGACACGTTAGAGCATAAGCAGCTCTCAAACTGGTGCACAGCCTGATCCAGTTCTCTACAGCAGCTAACGATGGCCTTTCCCAGCACAATGATGCCCCCCAGCAGACGGAGAGTCATTCTGTAGCCCTCAGGAGCTGCCTGTCCAGGCCTTGCCTGTTGTTGGGGACCACAATGGACACAGCAGCTGGTGTTCATTCTGCACGATGTTCCCTGTTTGCGAGTCCCACAGGCACCCTGCCATTCCTGTGTGCTTGGCAAGGAGAGTGTGACAACGACACAGGGCGGGCTTGAAGGAAACCTAAAGGTAAAGACTGACACTCTTATTTCTACCATCTAGCTGAGACTTCTCAGCTGATGTGAACAGAGGCTCACAAGCTACATTTCCATTTTATTGAATTTCCTCTACCTACCTTAGTTTACCCACACCAGCAACACGCTATCCTGCCATCCTGATTTCAGCTCTGTGCATGCCAGTAGGCAGACTGACAGGTAAACGGGGGTATGCTTTATTCCCAGAGGGCATAGAAAAATGGTTACAGTTTTCCTGGTTGTCAGAGCATCACCAGAGCAAGCCTGAAGCAGATTCACCACCCAGAGCACTGTTGTAAATTATGGCACATTCCAACAAAAACGGAGCGAAGGTGCTACCTCAGACACAGCGACGTTAATCAAGCCTTGGACTCGAAGAGCTGTTCTTTGTACATATTAAAGCCAAACTGCTCATCCCTCTGGATGAGACTCTCTCCATGGCAGAAGCTGAATGAGCCACACGTCGCCCCCGGAGCACAGATGGGCTTTTCCACTTGACAAGCAGATTAACGCCATTCTGTCTGCGGCTCCCTCACCGCTCCGCCGACTGACAGCAGGAACAGGCAGCCACTAACCAACACAGAGCAGGACAACTTGTCCGACTTAATAGCTAGTGTTCTTTTTAAAAAGGAGAAAAATGACCATTTTCTCTTAGTAACAGCCGTTATTTTCCTTCCGTATTTCTTAGTTTCCAGTGAGGAAGTTAAGGCCAGTTCTCCACGTTAACAGCTTGACTTTCAGGTTCTCAGATACTGAGAAATTTTTTATTTGTTTAAAATAAACGTTTGCAGGGGACTGTGGAAACATTTATATTGGTCTTCATTTTTCTATTAACTTGTTTTATATGATTTATAACTTCTTTAAAAACAGGTCAAATACTGATTGAGAGCTACTTTCAGTTGTACCCAGGGTGGGCTTGTAACACTGCATGTGTGCTACTGGCCCGAAGGCAGGCTTATATAATAATTGTGTTGTCTTTAAAAGAAGAAGAATAATTTAAAAACCCAGTTTCACAGTATATTCTCAGGTAAGTAATCTGTGTTCTGTTCTAGCTATTTCTCTATAGATACAATAGTTCAAGTCATCGACTTAATACAACCTGATGACAAATGCTTAAGAAAGACCTCTGTACGTCAAAATGATGGATGCTGTTGGCAAAGTCAGCCAGCAGGTGCAGCGAGACAGGCAGCAAGTGGTGGCCAAGACATGCATCACCCACCTCAGGAGGCGATCAGCTCCATTTGTCTTTGTTTGCCCTCAAGGATGACACTGGTACAATATATCATTCTAACATGCATGACAATCTGAAACTCAAAAAATGTTCTGCGTTTTTAATTCCCACAGATTTTAATAGCTTATACAGCCCATATCAATATGCCATAGCATTACCTCTCAGGTTCCTCAAAACACACAAACTTAATTGTGCTGCAAAGAAGTTAATGGACAGTATCTTAACTGTTTGGTGGATTTGCTGAGGTATGTTCCCTGTGCCCGCCCAGGGAGTCAGAAAAGGGACAGCACACACCTATTTTGCATTTCTATATGAATTACATGGAGCATCATCTCTCCGCACCAATTCATTAAGGTGAAGTCTATTTTTTAGACAGGCAGGCCATCACCTTTCCCACCCCAAATCTGACCAATGATGAATAGTTGTTTTAGAATTACTGCATCATTCAAAAGTTTGTATTTAATAATTTATCTGCATTTATTTGCCAGGAAATGATGGCTTTGAGCCTGCAATAAACCCAAACGAACTACACAATTAATTTCCCAGTGCTTCTGCGTGGCCACAATGATTGCAAGAGTTCAAACAGCACATTGGTATTTTTTAAAACCTCTCTCCCTCTCCTTGTGCCTTTTTCTGCTATGATCCCTGCAGCACCTTGATAATGAAAATAAAATAGATGGAGAGAGCAAAGTAAGGATTAGAGCAAAATAAGGAACAGAGGAAAACAGACTAAATCAATGAGTCAGATATGTCACAGTTGGGAATTTCCAAAATGTTAGTGTTTCTGCTGAGCAAGTGAATAGCCTTTACTTTTTATTTTTTAGCATGAGGCTGTATTTTATTAAAGAGCCCATCTAACATATTATGTTGCAAAATAGGCAGATTGAAGACATAATGACAATTCCTCCTAACATAAAAGATGAGGTGTAAGTTCTTCTAAGTTTAATAAGAGCTTCTGCTGCTCTCGTCTCTGCACAATGCCACTTGTTGTACTTAGCTCTTTGATCCTGTTTTTTCTTACCAATTGAAGAAGTGAGAGCAGATAACCTTAGCACAAAACCCTCCCTCCATGCAGCAAGCAGTCAAGGGAATAGGTTCATTTTACAAACAAGAATAAGAACCAGCGATGTGGTATGAGGAATGCGTCCAGTCGTCTGACTGGTTCCAGTGACTCTGAACACACCACTATGATCAACAGTCAAAGGTTGGTAGTACATCTACTGTGGCATTAACTTGACTGAAAAACAATCTATGCAAAGGTAAACAACACAAGTAAGTCATATAGAAACTGTGTCACACAGATGAAACCAAAACACCTGAAGAGTCAACGCCTGTGCTTCAAACAGCCTTCATCCTCCACCCTCCCCAGGAGAAGTCTCCTATTCAGCACACTGGCACTTCATTTTTAAGTACTTTTAAGTAGCATCCATCATTGACTTCCTGAGAGGTGTCACCCCACAGGCACCTAGAGCTCTAAGCCCATTTAAGGAGTCACAAGGACAAGGAGCTTTCCACATGCCCAAGGTGACTAAGGTACATGATGGCTGGCCTTTTAGCCCTGACTGACCCTCTGGAGTGCTGGGAGATTGTTAGAAAATAGGCAATACAATCTGGACAAGAGAGGTTCATGGAGGGGAACAATGCATGGACAAGGAGCGTCGCTATACAAGAGAGGTAGCAAAGTGCACGATGAGTGTCATCAAATAGACCATAGGTAGCTGCTTAGTATAGTCTTGCTCTTCTCTCTGCTAGATCCCTTGTAAACATCTAGAAAAGTCAATTTAGGCTGCATCGTCCTTCTAGGCAGAATGACTTCTCAGCTTTTTTTCTCATAATAAGTTCCACTGGTCAGACACTGAGCACTGGCCACTGGCTGTGTGTTACAGAGAGTTACAGCCAGCTCTGGATTGTTTTTAGATCTCCTACCAGAATTTCGCTCATCCCTTGTAAAATGCCTCACCAGAAGAACATGGATATCCTACCAGTTTTCAATATTTGATAAATATGTATGGTACATTGCTATGTCAAAAAGTGCCTTCTCATCTGTCAGTCCAACAAAACAAAAAAGAATCCGAGCAATACCCTGGTGAAAAGAAGCTGCACAGCTACTGCTTCCAGTTCCTAGGAGGAAGCGAGAAAAACCATGACCGCTCCTAAGCCATCTGCACTGGAGGACACCTAAGACTGCAAACAACAGATTTCAGGACGGAGTCCTCTCTTCTTTTTCCTTCTTTTCCCTGGCAACAGCAAAGAGCCTGCGTACAAAACCATCATTTCTCACGGCTCTGCTTAGGCAGTTGGCATCTTGCAGTAGAAAGAGTTTAGGAAGAATCATCAAGACCTATTACATATCTACAAAAATCAAAGCAACAGATCTCACTTTGGGTACCAAACTCCAGGGTCTGAAGGCCAGACTCAGATGTCAATATTCAGTCTCCCCAAAGCCCCAGACAGCATTCTCTGGCAGTGTTATTTGTTTGGTAATTTTGAATAAAGAAAGCATTAGGTAAGCATTCAAAATTAGGACTCAGTAAGATTTGTAGAGCGACTAATTTATATTTAACAAACAGTTTAGATGATAACAGCGTCAAATCGATGTAATATCCTGAATTTCCAGGTAGGGTCTGAACAGAAGTGTTTTGTCTGAGCACATAATCAGCCAAGGTCTCAATTCTGATTTTAGTGACCTGACTAGCTATGGATTTAAATGAAGGAAGGACCATTGTGTGATATTATCATTTCCCTATTTAACTGCTGATCTGCTCTCGTGTTGAGGAAAAGCATACATTCAAACAAATGTGAGGTCTTTCACCCAGATACTTGTACACATCCACAAAATTCTACAAGGGAAGATAAAATTTAAAATATTATTTTAAATCTGAAAAAAACCCCAAACATGACATAATTCTACTCATCTCTCATCCTGTATATTATAAAAACCAATACCCTAAGCCCATATTTTAACTTTTTTTTTTTAAATAAAACACCATATATTTTATTCTTTTCAGGAGGAGAATGATGATTACCAGCTTCATTAGCAGCTAGGAATCAGCATCTTGTTTGTCAGAACTTAGAGTACATTTTTGGTTTTACTGCCTCGGTAGAGATTTGGTCTGTTTTCAAGATACACTGACAACTGATTGTGTAATCAAACAGTAAGTTTGCAAAACAATGTATGTGATAGCCAGAATCACTAAGCTCCACCAAGTGGCATGAGAGAGAAGGTGTTACCACAACGTCCATGTGTTGGAATGGTTTCAAAGGCGATCACAATCTCCCTTTAGCCTGCCATAATTAAGTATGCAGCTCCTTTTGCTCTCTAACTGCTACATGGAAGATGAGCAAGGCACTGGGGGAAAGATGCCCTGCAACATAATTATTATTATATAATATTCAGCTTGTGATCTGAATATCCCTTCATGGAAACACTAGGAAAAGCAGATATCATGCCAGAGGAGCCAACAAACCACCAAAGACAGCAGCATGACAGGCACTGGTGGTCCTGATCCTCAAGAGAGGAACACCTCCATAAATCCTGCTTTGTCCCACAGGTGCAGATTGCCTTTTCCACTCTGGTTTTACTAGGCAGGTCTTAAGTTAGGATTGGTTGAAACCAAAAGCTTGTCTGCTTTTTCTGGCTGTTTCAGCCAATGTGATGAAGGCTGCTACCTTCCCCCAGAAAAAAAAACAAACAAACTAAAAATTTCATTGCACAGAACTCCAAGGGTATTACTTTTAGGTTCGTTTAACAACACGTTTAGTGTCAATCCAGGTTGGATGGGGCTTGGAGCAACCTGGTCTAGTGGAAAGTGTCCCTGCCCATGACAAGGGCGTTGTATACTAGGTGATCTTTAAAGTGCCTTCAAACTCTAACCATTCTATGAATCCTAACATGTGTTTTCCCCTCTCAGTGAATTGTTCAGAATTGCAGTGATCCCCCAGAGCAGTGCTCCTCCTGCGCCCTGGAGGTGCCAGACAAATTAAAAGCTCTCTGCTCTCATTGCCACACATGAAGAAACTGAGGCTGAACATACTATGGGAAAGCTCCCAATACCCTGGGACATGCCAAATAGTGATATTAATACTAAAAGTCCATTAAAACTACTTACAATATTCTTATCAGTACTGCTGGGTTTTTTCTTTCCTTTTCCCCTTTCCCTTTCCCTTTCCCTCTTCCCTTTCCCTTTCCCTTTCCCTTTCCCTTTCCCTTTCCCTTTCCCTTTCCCTTTCCCTCTTCCCCTGACCCTTCCTCTTTCTCTTTTTCTCTTTTTTTCTCTTTTTCTCTTTTTCTCTTTTTCTCTTTTTCTCTTTTTCTCTTTTTCTCCTTTTTTCTCTGTTTCCCTTCTTTACATGTTATATAACATGTAATTTTTAAATTCTGCATTTAACATGGCAAACAAGTCAGGCAGACCTTCAGTGTGCCCAGGGCATAGAGGGAGAGAGCATACTGGAGGAATACAAGCAGTAATTTTGGTTTACTGGGCAATTCCCCAGGCAGTTGAATCGGCTTGATAGAGAGTGGAGGAGTAAGAGTACTGAAGCTGCCACTGCAACCCTCAGGCATCTCAGGATGCTGGGTCATAATCACATCAGTCAGGGAGTGTGAGGATGGCAGCTGCCCTCAAGCCAGGGAGGGAAGAAAGGAAAAACTGAAGAGTAAAAAAAAAAACACCAAAGAAAAAGGAGTGGACAAAATGCAGGGTAAAGCGTATGAGAAAAATAGGTAATACCATCTTAAGGGTTAGGAACTACTAGAGCCAGATTTGGCTGTCTCATTTGAGCAGAGAATCCCATAAATAACTCCACTATTTTCTAAAGATTTCTCTGCTCAGGGAGCAGGTCTTTAACATCAGCAGAGATATTAGAAACCTATTAGAAACTGGCCTCATGAGATTTGATGCCTGGGTATTTTTAAAGGTGTTTATATGACTTGTGTACAGAACTTGTATCAAATGAGAAAGCTGAAAGCCAGAAAGCGTGTGGATGACAACACAATCACCTCGAGGAATGTGATTAACTGTCCTCCTCTCTGGATGGCAGCCTGTTGAATCTTGCTGTAAGCCAAAGTTATCTTCTGAGTTGAGCTAACTAAACCTTTTCCCAGACATATTTCAATCCTTATTCCATATGGCATCTTATCAAACAAAACATGGTCATCTTTGTTTATCAGTCTCTTGTTAGTCAGATCAGAATGGCTAATGCTCAGTTAAACCCTGCAAGCTATCTAAAAATAATGTTAGATTTTAATCTTTGCCCAGGACAATTCAAGGTATTTTTCTCCCTCTCTCATATTACTTACCAGGACTGACATTAAAAGAACTTCCCTAGCACAGAGGAAAAGCTCTTACTGTGTTCTCAAGGTTTGAAAATGAATGCCTTTTAATATAAAAGTTTCCTAACAACACACGTTCCTAGCCTAGAATGTGTTTCAAAGCTGGTGATGCTTTCAGTATTGTATCTATCCCTCTGCTGAACTAGTTGCTGTGCTTGTTGTCATCCTTGCCTTCCCAGCCCATAGTACCTTAGAACAGTAGTTGTTTCCTAGGTTCAGCTTCGCACCATCTCCCAATTTGGTCTTACACACAAAAATATCTACTCACCCTTGTCTAGTAATGTGTATTTTCTCCATCACTCAGTGGAAGCATCTCCTTTTTTCTGACTGAATATCAATCTTTTGAATATTTCTGGATCTCAAGTTACTTAGACTGTACACGCACCAAACTAGGGAGCTATTTCACATGTGTTTGTAAAGGTGCTCCTGGACCAGTGTTGTCACTCTTTCACCTGCACCACCACAGTTCCCAGTGTTCTTTATGGTAAACTGGAGTATTTTCCACAACAGGAGCTACATCCTGCACACAGAGAAATAAACACAGAAAAAGTCTCATCAAACCAGATTTTTAATACGCTTGGGGAAGCAGTAAAGGAAAGGAAGAAGGGACCGACAGAATTTCCTAGGACACAATTTCCTTGTGACCATGAAACCACAGAGAAATTGGTCACAGCCAACAATGAGCCAAAAAGAAAAAAGATATTGGCTACATGTCTGTTTTTCTCTTTTTATCCACCTTATGACAGAGCAAACATATGTCACACTGTCTTGTGTTGTTGTGTGATGTCTTCACACATTATCCTGTAGCTCCTTTGAAAGGGAAGCACGATTGAAAGGGTTATGCCAGGTCACTGAGTCTTGAGGATAATCTTCTGATGCGTGCGTGTGGAGGCACAGGGCTCTGATAAGTGGTTCTCCTCCTTCCCAGGAGCAGCCCTGTCCAGGCCAACATGCTCTTCATCCCAGGCCATTCCCCTGTCATGAGCAGGGCTTTCTAAATGCTGGGAGAAACAACAGGGAGGACATGGGTAGGGAGATGTGATTCTGGAGAATTAGATATGGTTGAGAGGAAAAAAATCCCACCCCTGACTATTTCTTGGAGGAATCTGGCTCAGACACTTGGACTGTAAAGTGCAAACACTCGACTGTCTCCCTGGCAGTCTGAAAAAACACTAGGAAGAACAGTAACATGTCCCAGCCCTCCACTCTGACATGGGGATGTCAGCAGAAAGAGATGGTTGATGAAGGTTAAGATTAGCATCAATATAGAATGTATTGATGGGTGTAAGGTAGATTAAAGGGTAAAATTTAGCAGCACTTAACCATAAACCAATTTAAAAATTTACAAGTGTTTGGGCAGGATACGTTATAATAAGAACAGCGACTTAATTACAGGTTCAAGGGTGACAGGATTCACACGAACTTACTACAGGGTATCTTCAATAGGAGAGTGTATGTATATATACCTATAGGTATTAAAACAAAACATACAAACACAATGGAAGACAGAAATATTTGGATCCAGTGAACTAAATATGTCTAGACACCCATACTTGTGATAGCACATGTGTGTACCCAAACACATGGTACAGAGGTGGACAAAAAAGCTAACCGATAGGTAAAATTTCCTTCTTCTTGAGTTTAGAGCAAACACAATGCACTGGCATTCCTCAGTGAGTGAGAATTAAGACTCGAGGAGGATGAACTGGCCTTGGCCTCCTTCAGCAGTGTCCCAGCTCAGGGAAGATGCTGGTCACAGCCCGCTGCAATCCAGGAGAGCTCAAAGGGTCTCACTTAGAATTGCCATTTATAGGGGAAGTGATAATTGACCTTTGTCAGGTCTTTTCCAGCCCTACAAGGATGGTCAAGTATTCTGGTACTTTCCACCCGTTGCACAGGCTCAGAATATTGCCAGAAGTGAAGATGCTGGTATCATTGTTTTTGAGATATGGTCCTAGGCCTGTACCAGGGCTATGTGTACTGGACAGTCAGGAGGTGATGGATTAGTTACCACTCTCAAGTGAGAGGGGGGACCAGGAGCCAAACACGTCAAGGGGGTGCCTTAATGTTCTGGTTTCCTGCTTTTCACAATCCATGAAGAAAGCAGGAGCCAGACACGGAAGGGATGCTTTAACGTGCTGGTCCTCTGTCTTTCACAATCCACATTCCTCCTTGTGGCCCTGAGAAAGCAGAAATCACACCCAGAACTGAGTGTTTCAAAAGGAAAGAGGTGGAAAGGAGGGAATTGCAGCACCACAATGCATTAACCTGCTTGCATGAGCAACCACCATGTCGATCCCCATTCATGCATTAGGGGATCTCATTGCAGAGGAGTCAAAACTGCAGAAAAACTCCAACACACAAACTGCAAGAAGGTAACAAACCCACCCCAGCTGTTCCAAGAATTCACGAACCTACGTGAGAAAGGGGATCTCTTCCATCAGCTAACAAAGATGCAAGTCCTTTTGCTTTGATTGGGACAAAGGTGAAGCACAGAGAACTTTAGAGGAAGGGTTCTTCTGGAGCACTGGAGACCTGTGGAGGGGAGAAAGGCTGCGCCTTTCCCTTTGATCCCTGAAATCAGCCCCCAGCCACCACCATTGGGAGCCAGGGGCTTTCTGAACACAAATTCCTGGTTGCTGAATGTTACCAGTCCAGCAACGTTCTCACAAGAGACAGATTTGGATTTGGCAAAGAGCAGGCATAACTAGGATTCCTCTGCTGAATGTCAGGGGCGTCTCACCCTCTCCCTTGCTTCCCCAGGAGACCAGGCTGCAAAAGGACTCCTGGATATTCTGTATTTTTCATGATTCTGTTATTCTGGGATAAAAGGGATATTCTTGGTTCTTCCTATGGGACAAAAACATTCAGATAACTTTTACAGTGATAATTGCAGTACACATAGAGAAAGCTTTGTTTTCATTTGCCTTGCAGAGCACACGTTTCACACTATCCTCTCTCCTTAGCAGCTTCTCCATCTTATATACTTTATTTATACAGATCTGCTGTTCCTTACATGGCAGCTTTGACCCCAGCCAGACTCCTGCACTTCTATCTTTCACTTATTGGTCATATGTTTCACCTATTTGTCATCACTCTTCTCTTTCCAGCCATCCTCAAAGACAACCCCAAAGTGACTGCTACTAAAGGCATTCATTTTTGCCTTGAAACTAAAGACTAATCAGAGAGGTGTGTAGTCTAAACATTTGGCCTGGGGCAATGGGCTGCATGAGGCTTCCACCTCGACTGTGGAATTAAGGGGTCTCAATGAGTTTTCTCATTGTGTTTGGAGTTCTCGCAGATGTGGTATTAAATAATTTGGGTAGTGCAAATCTAAAAGACATTATTTCTAAATTAAGAATCTCTGCAACAAGGCACTTTCAGTTTGGGGCAGATTTGACGCAGCTTTTCCATAAAGTCAACAGATGTGACAGAAATGGCTGGAACCAGTTATTGCCAACTGGTTCCATAAACTTCAGACAAATGCAAAAGTATTGTTGGAGAATGGTGTTTGCAGGTATTTTATGCTTCTCATTAGTTAAATGAAGATAGTAAGAAGCGGCTATCAAATACATATTGGTGAGATACTGAATTCATCATCATTAGCTGATTAGTTACACCTCACCATGGCTATGTTCATAGAATCATAGAATCATAGAATGTGCTGAGTTGGATGGGACCCATCAGGACCATTGAGTCACATCATGTGCCCTGAGAGCATCACCCAAATGCTTCTTGAGCTCAGGCAGGGTTGGTGCTGTGACCACTGCCCTGGGGAGCTGTGCCAGTGCTCCACCACCCTCTGGGTGAAAAACCTTTTCCTGATATCCAACCTAAACCTCCCCTGATTCAGCCCCTGCTGTTACCCCCAGTCCTGTCACTGCTCACAGGAGTGAAGAGATCAGTACCTGTCCCTTCTCTTCCCCTTGTAAAGAAGCCACAGACTGCAATGAGGTCACCCCTCAGCCTCCTCTTCTCCAGGCTGAACAATCCAAGTGGCTGCAGCTGCTTCTCATAAGACATCCCCTCCAGACCCTTCATCATCCTTGTGGACCTCCTTTGAACGCTCTCCAACAGCTTGATGTCTTTTTTATATTGTGGTGCCCCAAACTGCACCCAGTGCTCGAGGTGAGGCCTCACCAGTGCAGAG
>VZRW01007950.1:230999-265852 GCA_013398125.1 Aegotheles bennettii
CCCCATTCACCATCACTCTTTGTGCCTGACCTGTGAGCCAGTTGCTCACCCATCGTGTCACACGGTTGTCCAGCTGTGTGCTGGACATTTTGTCCAGGAGGATCCTGTCAGAGACAGCATCAAAAGCTTTGCTGAGGTCTAAGAACATTACACCCACTGGCTTCCCTGAATCAGCTAGGTGGGTTACCTTGTCACAGAAGGAAATCAAGTTGGACAAGCAGGACTTTCCCCTCATGAAGCCATGCTGGCTCTGACTGATGACTGCATTTTCCTCCAGGTGTTTTTTGATACCTCCCAGAATAATCTTTTCCGTAATTTTACTGGGCACTGAGGTGAATATTTTCAAAACCTAATTGACTCTGTCTGACTTTCTGCAGTCAACAATTTGGGACATTTTGAATCATGTTGTTCACAGAATCCCACTGAAGGAAAAGTCTTTCTTTTTCTGAATGTAGAACCTGCTGTTTCATCCTGGACTCAAGTGCTTTGATATTTAGATGACAGGTATCTTATCTGGATTCTATTTTCACATGCAATTTTCACGCAGCAAGAAGCCTTCGGGCATTAGATTAGATCAGACAACAATATGATTAGAAATACAGAAGGATATAAATGATGCCATTTCTGATTACAAATTCTCTGGTACAAGTTTAAAGTCCCTCTTGCAGCACTGCGTCCTGTACTTTTTATATATGATATTACAAAGTCAATCAAAAGCATGTGCCTCTCTTTATCTTCGTGCTGTGTCACACCTAATTTGTAATTTGGGTAATTTGCTTCACGACAGACAATACATCAAAAGAATTCAGCATTAGGAGACCATACTTTTAATTCCAGCCCATGATTTTACATGGTTATTCCTGTGGGCTACCACACTATCTTTACCAGGATATTAAGAGTGCAGTTGAGCAAAACTAACCTTCTAGCCATATACCTGGCAAAGTGCAGTATGCAAGCACACCTCTGGGAAAATTAAAGGGTAAATATGGTGCAGATAGCTCATGGCACAAGGTATTTCTCTCCCCTCAGTTGAAGCGCATGTTTTCTCTATTATGAGATTACTTTGCACACGCTCTTCAAAGGTTAACCAGGAGTGCTACAGCTTCTATCCTGTGCCACAGGCAAAACCAGCAAATGAGAAATAGCCCCCTAGGCCAGGAGCACTGCCCAGAGCATCTTATTAAAGCCACCGTAATGCAACAGCTAGAAAAAATTGGATCTTGTTATACTCTAAGCTTATATTCCTTTTCTGCTTCTTTGAGTGTGCCTATGTCTGCACTATTTCATTCAGACAGGTGTGAAAGAATTCCTTATAAACATTAACATCATAAATTCATAATTGCTTGTTATCATACATACTATTAATTCTCTGCTCTGAATCTATCACCTGGGTTTCAGCTGTATGCACAACACTATCAATAGCACATCTTCAAAATTCTGCTAACAGTTGGTCCTTCTAAAATAAACTGTTCAAATGAGGACAGAACTCCCATCTCCCCCAGCCAGGAGTCTCCTGGCACTTTGCAACCTTTCAGTAGCCCAGAGCCCTTGTAGCTGTTCACAGGGGACTGTTTCTGCATGGGAGCAGGAACCATCCTCAGCAGCCTCCAGCCTGCTTCAGCTCTAGATGCTTACAGAATCACAGAATCTAAGGGGTTGGAAGGGACCTCGAAGGATCATCTAGTCCAACCCCCCTGCCAGAGCAGGGTCACCTAGAGTCCATCACACAGGAACGCATCCAGGAGGGTTTTGAATGTCTCCAGTGAAGGAGACTCCACAACCTCCCTGGGCAGCCTGTTCCAGTGCTCCGTCACTCTCACAGTGAAAAAGTTTTTCCTGATATTTACATGGAACCTCCTATGCTCCAGTTTAAAACCATTGCCCCTTGTCCTATTATTGGTCATTACTGACAAAAGCTTGGCTCCATCATCCTGACACTCACCCTTTACATATTTGTAACCATGGATGAGGTCCCCCCTCAGTCTCCTTTTCTCCAAGCTAAAGAGCCCCAGCTCCCTCAGCCTCTCCTCATAAGGGAGATGTTCCATTCCCTTAATCATTAATTCCCTTACAGTCATCTTCATGCTATCATGGGCCAGGGCTGAGGGCGAGAGAGGCCAAAAAGTCTCTGCCAATTTTCCTTCCTATTTGGTGCTGCTCTCACATAATAAAAAAATTGTGCTGAAAGTCCAAGTGTGTCTTTTTGATCTCAATTACACTGACCAGGCACATAAACTTAATTTTAACTTCCTGACCTCGATTTTTTTTTGCAGAGATTCTCGTTCTTTCTTAAGTTCTCACCTTAAGACTTCATTTCTTATTACTTTTAGTCTGTGTTGCTCTAAAAAAAAACCAGTAATGAACTTTAGGAGGATAAAACAAGTAACACCTGTATTCATAATTCCTTATTTTCTTTACAGTTTTACATGACGTTGTTAGAAATTTTGTTGGAACAGCTCTTCAGTGCTGTTTCTGCTCCCCGCAAATTAACGAGACAATGGCAAAACACTCAGAAACTTCAGCTGAGGACTGCCACTGCAACAAGGCTGCTACCATTCCTAAGCTTCATGAATCTACTTTGCTGTAGCTCTTCGAGCAAGCATTTTGCTCATTTCAGCAGCCTACATTTTCGTTACCAGTCAGTATGGTTATTCCTTCGTCCTGGAGCTGTAAAGCTGCAAACAGCAGAAAGAATAAGAATAGGCAGTCAGTCAGCGGGCAGAATATTAAGAAGGTCATAAGTAGTACACAACACCAAAATAATTGAATGGCTGTATTAGAGAGTGGAATTCCAGTAACAGCGTCCCAACTCCAAGCCTGAAAAACTAGCACAGAATGTTTCATTCACCTAACAGGGAATTTGGAAATTAGAACAGTTTAAAAGATAGGGTTTTTTCCAACAGCCTCATTTCTTATACCGATATCAGCTAGAATCTGAGACCATTACCATCCTTTCACTGAAGGTCTTAATAATGTTCCATTCTATGAGAATGAAGCAGAATGAAGAAAAAGCCTCTGTTGTTCACTTGGACCCTCCACATCCATCTACCGTGAGAGATGCTTTCCTTGGAAAGCTCACGTCCAAGTGCTGCAGAACTCAGGACCCTCAAAAAATACACAGATCTCACACTGGTAGAGTACAAATGCCTACTAATTGTGGGTGCAACCCCAGGGACAGAGTGGAGGAGGGAGGCAGATAATTGCATATTGGATGGTAGATCAATGGCTTGTGAGCCCACCATCCTGGGAGAGGCAAACCAAGCTGCTGAGTCACACAGTATTTTCTGTCCCTGAACACCAGGATGGCTTCAGGCATTTAAGACAAACTCAATGATTTCTTCCATTATCCTCATGAAAAGCATACCAGGTCTTCAAAGGCTTCAAAATCTGTGTTATTTCCATAGCTGTAAGAACTGTTTCACTTCTAGGATTTTCATCTGAAAACTATATATAACCTTTAAGGGCTTACTGTCAGAATACCACAAATAGGGAGAAATCTGTGTTGCTACTGGAGACCAAAGCAAGGAAAGGATAATGTTTTCTGACAGCATCAGCAGACAACGTGCCATAAACACAGTGCTCAGCTCTAACAGTGGGCATCACCTGAAAATCACCTTTTTAACTGGCCAAAGCATTTTTGTATTAGACAGGGAAAAGAAGCAGTGTGTAGTTAAGCAGTTTTTCAAGGTTCAGGAAACTGTGAGCATATCACTGGAAATTAATGAAAGGTTGGTGTATTTCAGTGCATTCTGAAAAGGTTAATCTACAATTTTCATTGTGTTGATATGTAATAAACTGTAACCTGGGTGATAATTCTATAGGGTAACTGTGCTGTCCTGCGACAGCCTGGGAGCGGAGGTAGCTCAGCACTTTGCTGATGGAGTCACCTCCATCTGGCTTCCACCATGCTGATCCTACTCTTTCCTACTGGGAAAGTCACCTCTTGACCACTCAGTTAAACCAGTTCACAACATTTTGTGAAATTTAAAATAAACAGCCTAAACTGGCAAAAGCACTAATTTCTAAAGGAGGTCTAAGTTAAAGCCTGGCATCATTCAGGGTGGAAAATACTGTGGGAAACATTGAGGATTTGAATGGGGATGCCTAGTTTTGGTCTGGCCTTCCATTCTCTCTTTAACAGGGGCTCTAGAAGGCTTTATAGCTTGACATTTATAGCACACAGAATAACAAGTGCTTCTGCTATTCCTATTTGTGAATGTTTTTTCAGTAACTTACTTGGACTTCATAAAAGGTCATCTCATTTTCATATAGTGTTATTTAATATTATAATTGCTTTTTGAATACTGCTGTAAACAAGGGTGTAGTGCAAAAACTCCAAAGATCTTGTAAGCTGGAAAAGTGGTTAGAACATGGGGTTTTCAGGACATGCATCAGAGAGGCACTGTAATCAATTTTTGGCCACTTTTGACAACAGGGCACGGAGCATTTTTTCCTGCGTTTCATTACAAGTTTGAACAAACTCAAAGAATAAAATATTTTGTACCAATTTGATATTGTATAGATGGATTTACAAAGTTTTTTTCAGAGGTTTGCAGGAAGTATTTGCTAGAAAATTAGAGAATAACGGTTATAAAAATAATTTTTTTATTATTTTAAAGCAAAATCTTAGTTTATCCCTTTTGTGTAATATCCAGTTACAGTTGGATCTTTCACTACTTCATTTTGTGAGGCACAATTGCTCTGTATAAGGCAGTAAAGTAATGCCTCAGCAGGGAATTCTTCAAGCTATTCCTTTCAAGCATTTTTATTTTCTAAAATGTTATTCTAGTTTTACCAGTAGAGTCCAACTTCAAAAGTAATTGAAACCATATCTGTGTTCAGTAGCTTGGACAACCCTGATCTGAACCACAGGAAAACAGAAATCTACCTTTCTCCTCTGCACTGAAACCCTGACAGTTGAAGTCAGCTCTTCCCATTGTTTTGCAGTTTTTACAGCAAGATCAACTATTTAGTTCCAAATTCTGCTATTGGGTACAGATCCATTTGGTTCAATTACTAAATAATAGAAACTTTGAAAAAATAAAGGATTAGTTCCAGTGTGACCTGTTTAAATACATCTGGTTGTCCTTAAGATTGTTTATACGAAGGATATCAATGAATCGGTGAAGCAGAGAACATCCAGGACTGTGTCACAGCAAGGAAATCAACATTGATTGGAAATGTGTGTTCCCAATGTGCCCAATACACCTTCTATGCTAGAAGACAGTGAAAATGACTTGAGTACTCTTCCTTCCTCCCCTCGGCTCTCTCCCATGGGTTTCAGTAGCCTGAAAGAAAGGGGTTGAGCTGAGCTCAGCTGGGCTGAGCTCATGGAATTGTTCTGCTCCTCCCTTGCCCAGTCTGGAGAGGTTTTCTGCTGCAAATCCCCTGGCAGAGAAACCCCTCCTCCCGACATCCTCTTTGGAACCTGCTGCTTACAAACAGGAGGCAAAGCCAACCTGTAAGTATCCCTGGAAGTTTACTTTCCTACAAGGAGTGCTCAGAGGAGCTGGGTTTTGCCCAACCAGGGAGCTGGTATGAGCTTATCAGAGGAATGCCATGAGTGAACTGATGCTTTGCAGCACTTGTAGTGTTATTGTAAAACAAAAGCCCCAGTAGGTTCTGTCCTGCTCAGAGGGATATGGACAGTTAAAGGACAGAGAACACATCCTTCCCAACCATTGCAGCATTCAGCTGTGGGGACTCCCAGAGCTGGAAGAGCAACGAAGGGAGCTGAGGTGCTGGGAATGCCATGGAGAAGGACAAGCCAGTACCAGCAAAACAGTAACACAGGGTCTCTAGCAAGGGGCAGGAGAAGATCACAAAGCTGGTAACCTTCTAGCACAACACATACGGCCTAAAGGCACTCGGTCTGCTTTTACCAACATCCTCTGAATGTTGGTAGGTAGTAGCTTTGTGAAGCCACCTGCTCATGGGGCAGCTGGGTGCAGACGCTGCTCCCGCAGCACAGGACTGGAGATCACAGTGGAGTCTTTGCAAGTACATGGCTGGGTTTAGTGCCTCTTGCAACAACTTAAAATAGCTCTATTTGCTTTTCTTTTGTCATAACAGTTTCTTCACTCCCAAGCTGGAGCAGTATTTTATCACTTGATTAATGTCCCTCTAGCAAAATGACTTATAAATAGATATAGAGCAAGTGTTGCTGAAGTGTGGAGGGCTTGAGCCTTTCTACCACATTTGGTTTCATAATCGGGAACATACTGCTTTCCAAGACTTAGCCCTCCTCTTTCCCATTCTTCTGCCTCAAAAATAGGCCTGTGTAACATCCTTTCATAACCACCATATGGTGCCTAGAAAACCTTTCATATATTTGCAGTTCCCCGGGGCCTGCTCTAGATTTAAGAAATAGATTTCTGAGGATGGCAATCATTTACACCAGCTCAAACAATTTTTATAGGTGGGGTATTTTCACCTCTTTTCTAGTACCCAATACATTTGTCCAGAAAATAGGCAGCACCTCAAGACAAGTGGCTCCTCAGTGGAACCATGTATTGCTTTTTCAATATATCATATTTCATGCATTTTGATTTAAAACACTTGTTCTTGCAATAAAAACACCTGGAAGTAAAAGATATCTCTTTGGTTCTCTAAGCACACCCATTACATGCCCTCTTACCCATATTCTCCCTGCCTACCCTTTGCCTGGCTTACCTCTTGCCTACTTTTCTCAGTAGCTTTTATTTCGAAAATCCTTTTGCAAACAGAAGCAAATGTTGTGCTTCAGGTGAGGCTGCGATGTGGATTTCAAATATCCCATGCCTACATTGCAGATTTATCTAGATCATTTTACGAGATGGCCACTGCTGTGTTCTGATCAGCTTCCTTTAAATTCATCCTGGCAAGGTTTACAGGTGCTTCAAGTTTCTTTTTCATTGTAGGTTGTTTTTATCAACCCTGAATTATATCTACATTGTGTCTGGGTTGGTTAAGTTTATTCAAAATCTTTAGGGTTTATCTTTTAAACTAAATATATTATTGAAGATATGAGACAATCACATTTACTTCCTTATCTTCTCTGTTTTAATGGTTTCTCTAATATCTTCTGTTTCAGAGATGATGATAATTAGTAATCACTCTTAACAGATTTTATAGTTTTACAGTGTTGCTAGACTGAATATTCCCATTCTTCTGGAGGCATTTTAAGAAAGTTGGAAGCAGGTGCATTGATCTGAAGAAATTAACAACTAAACTTTCTTATGGAAAAGAAGAGAGATATACTCTGGAGTTCAATAAGTTAGCTCATTCCTTCCCCTTCTTTCTGAAAGTTCCTTGTTCTAGCTGGCTTTGATTCCCTCGATGGAAGCAGAAGTATTTAACACAGTCACACAGGTCACCTTCCTTAAACCACTGAGATGCCAAGGACACGCTCCAGATAGTGCTGGCAGTTTGTTCTGGGGAGACCTCAGCCCAAGTCAGCACCCCACGCACTTGATCAGAGCTTTTCCAAGCCTCTAATATGTTGCTGTTATTAATTACAATGTAAATAAAAATAAATGAGGTTGCAATTTCATGATGAAAACTGGTTAGAACAAATACAGCAGCCTAAAATTAATGTACAGGAGAGGTAATATAACCTCCAAAAGCCAATGAAGTGCTGTGATGAAAATTAATGGAGCACTCTAGAAAGCATGGACTCACTGGAATATGTAATTGGAAGTAGACACATCTTTAGTAACACACTAGGCTCTGGAAATCTTATTACACACGTTTCAGATGTTAGCTATTGGAAAGGTTTAGCAGATTGTCTCCTCTGCTTAGTTGATTACTTTGACTTTAAAACACAGTCGATTTTAGATGTAAGGATTGACCAGTTCCTGCATAATACAGCCACCTGGCAAAGTGGCATATAGAAACAGGCTTCTGGCAGAAGAATCTCCTGCTACCAGGTTTATAAAGAATTCCCCAACATGAATGACCCTCATGAGGAAATCTGGTGCAGGAGACACCATCCCTCCCTGTGGTGCACAGGCTGGGCTGCCCCCAGGGTACCAGCGCAGGCAGCTGTCTCTGGCAGAGATGAGCAGACACCACCTCACCCTCGCCCTGGGACAAAACCTTCCCTTCTGCCCAGGCCCAACCCTCCAGGCTACCAGCTGAACTTAGCAAAAAAATGCCCTCATTTTCTTAGGGTTTTTTTCTTTACATTTTCCATCTGGGTGGTTCAAGCATCTTCACTGGTGGCAATATACTGCAGAGAGCAAGCTTTCAGCAGCACAGCAGAGGCATTTTCCTTGCTAAAGCATATAATATTTTGAGACACTCAAGACATTAACTGCTATAATAAAAATTAGCATGATAACAAACACTGTCATATCTGTGCACTTGCAAAATAATTTGCAAAGTTTCTTACCATGAAAGAACAGAAAGGAAATGTTATACAGATTTCTGTCACTCCTGCAGTGGGTATATTCTTCTGATTTAGGCTTACTACACCAGCACCCAGGAACTGCCTGTATAAAGCATGTGCTGACTCAAGATCACTAGTTGGTTGGCTGTTCCTCACTAGTATGGAAAGTTACCATGAACCAGCAGCTGGTTTATGAAGATGTGGCAGGGTCTTGCCACCTTGCTGCCAAGTATTGTCATTTTATAGAGAAACGTGGGCTGGTTCCAGCTGTTCATTCTGGGGATAAAGTTCATAAACATAACAGCTTCAGATACAGAAAATTAAGGAAAACCAGCAGGGAAACACTCATGTGAAGGAGTAAAACCTTTGGTCAAGCTTTCTACTGATTTTTATGTCAGAAAGGACATACCTTACCAAAGAGAGAGACAGTTTGAGCTCAACTGCAGAGATCTGTTGTTTTCTGCTAGAGCTGGATGAGGATTCACACCATCTCAAAATAATTTATGATGCCAATAACATAACTAAAGTACTTAGTGCACCACTTTCAACACTTCTGCTTTCAGCAGTTCTCCAGTTTGTTGTATATTTTCATTAGAGCTTATATTGGTGTGCAGGTCTATTCATAACTCATATTAACTTTCTTCATATCTTCTTTCTGCAATAAAAAGAGAGATTATTCCTTGCACATGGCAACCCAATGGCAAGAGTTGGTGGACCAGAATATCAGAGAACAATTCCTATCATATACCACAGCAAAGATGCAAGGCAAGTCTTGATTGAGGAAACTTCTATTAGCTGTGCTTCCTTTACCTGCATGTTCCCTTCAACGTTTTCTGAATGCAAGTTATTAAATAACTGGATAACATATGTGCAAGTCAGATGAGGTTGCTACATGTGTGAAATGAAAACAGTGATTAATCTGGTCCATTGCCTTTTCTGGGAGCTGCACTACTTACACAGAATCCGAGACAGACCAGCAAAACCTTACTAAAATACATGATAGAAAAAGAATATCCAAATACAAACATGTAAAAAATATAAGTTTAATGTCAGTGACTACCCAATTCTGTTATTCTTGGGCTGAAAACTGGAAGATGTCTTTTGTCACAGTCATACCCAATAATATCAAGCCAAGTAGGGGCATGGTTCAGTGGTGGAGTTGGCAGTGCAGAATTGACAGTTGGACTTGATTTTAAAAGGCTTTTCCAACCAAAATGATTCTAGTTTTCTATATGATTCTAAGTATTATGGCACTAACAAGTTGACTACTGATAAAGACAATTTTAAGACTATTCCCTTCTTTATTATCGAAAGAAGACTGTATTAGTATGTGCAAGATACTAGAGCAAAGCTGTCTTGATTAAAAACTAAGCAAGGATTTTTTTGTTACAATTAGACTAGAGAGAGAGGGAGAGAGTTTCTGCCTATTTTCATTACTTTATTTTACACTGAATACATTTTTAACAACATGGGATTCCTCATTAATGATATGAAGGGCTGTCAGCAGTTTTCACTGAATGCTGTGACATTTCCATAGTACTCCAAATTATTCAAATAATCAAAGAATGGAATCACTTCTGGAGAAAACCCCTCTTGTATAGTTAATAACTGAAAATTGCTTAAGAGAAAAGCCTTTTGGGGGTTAAATTACCTGGGCAGGGAAGAAGACAGAAGTGATTTTGCTACATTCACCCTCTGACCAGCTGAGAGCTGGATCTGATTCATCTGCTGGGAGAGCAGGAAGGGACCCTGCTCTGGCTCTGCTCCCCAGCTGTTGTATGGAGGGAGGACTTGCACTACAAGATAAGAAGAGACAGATCAAAAGCTCTATTAACTGTCTCCAAGGTATTGCATGACCAACCTGGCAATGCCTGATTTTGCTCCAGATGATAGCTGTGCTTGTTTGGGCTGTAATTAACAAGGTAAAAAGGAAAAGGAAAAGCTTTTGCATCATAACTTAACAGGGTTTGTTCAAGTCAGTCAGAAGGTATTTAAATAAGCTGGTGTGGTAACAGCACAACATCAGCCACTTCAGATGTTGCACTTCCCAACCAAAATAAGTCCCCATCCAGCTTTAGCTGGATATGTCATTTCAAAAATCCACAAGACCTTAAATTGGAGTGCATTTTAATGCAAGTGTCTCCTCAATTTTTTTAAAGCCAAACACATTCCACCTTCAGAGAAAACTCAAAAGAACATGAAGGCATGTGACAGATTTGAAGAATTGTACCAGGTTTTTCTAGAAGTCTGAATTCAGATTAATTTTCCTGATTTGGATCAATTCTTTCAAAGTTTTTAAGTGGCAAATTCAAAAGAAATTTAAATAGATTTTGGAGCATCCACCTGGGACCTAGCTAGATCCCTTTGTCTCCAAGCCTAAGCTTTGAAACAGGGGCTTGGGGGCCTTAAGAGCATGGTTTCAGGAGATGAGCACATGCTCTTTTCCCTTCCATGCTCCCACAGAAGATGCATGCTCCTCGTTGGTTCTGCAGCTTGCTCCTGCGAACTCACCAGCCTCCACTTCTGTATTTTCTCAGAGACAAAAATGGAAAAAGTAACTTTTGAGGGCAAAGCTTTAGATCTAGTTGGAGATGTTGCTTAGCTACACACAGGCATTTATGTTTGTATTGCCTGTCAAGCAAGGAAAAAAAGACAACTATATTTGAGTTGCAGGCACTTTTAGAGAGGTCACCAAGTCCAACCCGATGCTCTGAGGCAGGCTTGTCAAAGCATATAATCCTCCTGCCAAATTACACGTTGTTCCAGTCTGCTGTTGAAAGACCTCCAGTGGTGGATAATCCACGTTTCACAATGCAGGCCCATGGCCAGGGTCTCAGCAGAGGATGCTTTCCTCACACCAACAATGGTCCTTTCTATTATGTTTTGGCAAACACAGAAAGGGATTTCTTCTATCTCATAGATCAGGCTAATTCCCTTGCTTGGTGAGTTTCTCCAGCTGAGCTTTGAAGATATCCAATAATTTCAGTCCTAGGAGAGCATTGTGAGCTGTTCTCTGATGAACACATCATCAAGAACAACACTGTAATGGGTTTTTAAATTGTTTCCCTTAGTCATAGGCTTAAAATAAAAATGAAAAAGAGGTAGAAGAAATAGTACAAGCATTAGACAATTGTAATAGGAATGCTTAGGCACTGTAAAAACCAAGGGAGAGCATAATTACAGACCATGTTTCACTGAAAGTGTGAGTCACTGGAGAAGACTAAAAAAATGCTTTAAACATATATATTCAGCTTTTCAGCTGCTAATGATAATAATTTAAAAAAGAACCCCAAACACTTCAGGGCTTGTCTTCTCGAATACCTCTGATTCCTAAATCCAGAAATCCAAATAAAAGACCCCATCCTCAGTCAGTGTAGCAGAGTGTGCCAGTTCACCCCAGCTGCCAACTTGCTGTGACAGCTGCAGGGCATGTGGACTTCTGACAACACATACCTGCGAGCCCAGGGGATGGTGAGAATAATGAATACATTGGACATATGACTTGTATTTAAGTGGTGCATGAAATCCATGAAGCTGGGCTGCCTGTGACCAACCTTGCGTCCCAGGAACATTGGGTGTGTTGCTAATCTTAGCTGTCAGTGGAGGTACTTTCAATAAAAGCAGATTTGAAAACACTGGTTTTAACCATAGTACACTTGTCTGCACCTATACGAGATCATTGTAAGCTCAGTACATCATAGCATGTCATAATTTCAACTATAGAAGTGGTTTTAGACTGGGATACCAGCTGTGTACTGCAAAGGTTACAAGGAACAGTTTTATTTCAGACATGCAAGCAGTAGTACAACTATAGAGATACACAAGCATAGGTGAGAGTCTTTCACTTACCTATTAGTCTAGGGTATTACTAGATCATACCTAGACTAACACACATCCAGACCATAACTCTGGAAGTCTCAGCCTGGGTATGAGGAGGCTGTGAGAGGCTGTATGAAAAGCCTTGCTGAAGTCAAGATTGATGACACCTATTGCTCTCCTGTCATCCACAGATCTAGCTGTTTCATCACAGAAATCAGGTTCCTCAAGCATGAATTACCCTTGGTAAACAGGCTATTCCAAATCACCTCCTTCTCCTTCACATGCCCAGTAATGACTCCCAAAGAGACTTGCTCCATGATTTTTCTAGGCAGGAGTGAGGCTGACCAGCCTACAGTTCCTTGGATGGTCCTTATCGCACTTTTTAAGGGTATGTACAACATTTACTCTTCTCCAGCACTCAGGGATGCCCCCACCTAATCTCCACAGCCTTTCACAGCTGCTAGGCTGTGTCCTTGAAATGTCTTTTCTAAAAAAGCTGGAGAATAAATAAATGCTTCACTTTTAGAACTGTTATTTCATTAGGAGATGGTAAATTGTTTCCTGCTGTTCCACCCATAAAGACCTTATGAAGTTGTTCCTTCTTTTGTTAATGCCAATGATTTTTATCATACTTTTAAGAGTCCAAGACTATGTCAAAAGAAAATTTTCCATCCTGCTTTTGTCTATTGCTCCAAATAACTTCATTTTGTTGCAGAACAATCTATTCCCTCCTTAGTTGCATGCCAGACCTGGCTGAGACATTGTAAGTAATACAAATGCTGAAGCCATCTTTATGGAATTGCCTAGAGATGTCTGAATTAATATGATTCACTCTATTATGTGCAGTTAATTTTGTCTTCAATTACTTATTTTTTTTTCATGCAAAGACATTTGTACATCGATTTCATAATTATTGCTGTTAATTTTCTATGTAAATGAAATGTCTTTCTGCCTGTTTACATGGGATAACAAGGTGTAGTGCAGCAAGTAACAAACCAGCCATTGTCAAGGAAATAAAACACTGCTTGGTGTTTGCAGAACATTCAGCATTTGCCAGCATGTCATCTGCATTTCAGATCTCCCACAAAGAGGAGAAAAAATTGCCACAAATGATATGAAAGTTTTATCCACTTCTTACTACCCTGTTGCACCAGGATGGACTTGGAACACACACACAAAACCCTCAAAAAATGTTCTCTTATTTAAACTTCAAATTTTTGGATATTTTTATATTTCCCTTGGCCTGAGGGTTAAAATCCCTCGTTTGAAATTCTAGCTCCAGCAAGGCCAACAGGTAAGGCCAGCTGTAAGATTTTACCATGTTTTTCTTTTGCTGAGAAAAGTGAAACAAAACAATATTTTTATATGCCATCATTTAAAAGGTCTGTATTCCAGTTGGGATTGTATGGCATCCACGTACACACAGATGTTTTCTGTATATACATGTAAACACAGGGTACATACATAGATATGTGTACAGATTAGCTCTCTCAACAGTTAAATTCTTCCAGCTATTAACAACAACTCAGAAAATGTAATCAAATTGCTTAAATTAAGCCACTAAAGTTTAAGCAAGAGCTCCTTTTTAAGATTTTTATATTATTACTGTGCATTCACTTTAAAAGCATTGCAGAAGTCTCATGACATGGCTAAAAAGACATCATCATGCTGGTAAAATAACCTCAAGATGCTTTTGTGAAAACCTGTGCTTTACTGTGTCCCTCAAGTACCATTAATCCATGAAGATAATGTTTTCATAATGTAATTGCAACTCTGTGATGTTACTGTTATTGCATTTTAATAACACATGTTTAACTGTGTAAGACAATGAACAAACACACTGTAAAAAGCCATGGCACAGTAATTGTATTCAAGGCAATTTTCTCCATAAAATTTGAAAAAAAACCCTTGAAAACCTGATTTCACATAAGTTAATTGCAGTGGGGAAAAAAAAATGAATGGGAGGCATTAGCCTAGTGCCACAGATAAAACACAATAGTCAGCAAGGAAAATTATAGACTTCTTTTAGAATTAATATTAAACACCAGCTCCGCAAACTAAATATGTAAATGTCTCTGCTGAAATTTGGCTGCTTTCTTAAAATCTAATCTACAGACTCCTCTCTGGAACATTATTACACAGTTCTTTGTGCTTTTGCCTAGCAACAAGCCTTCTGGTGCTAGATGCTCTCAGGAGTGACACTTTTATTACCAAGACATACCACCTCTCTACATTGTCTGCTGGGTTTTTTTGAGGTGGAAAACAAACCTATTTCAGGCTTTCTTCATGCTGTTCTGTCTGAAGCCATGGGTGAGGTGGGCAGGCTGTGGAGCTCTCTGTGGCTGGTGTTAAACAAAAGGTGGTGAGATGTATTCTTAGCTTGGGGTGTAATGCTGTGACTGAGAGGCTCGCAGATGACATGGCATTGAAGGAGCCTGTGACCCTGAGCAGGCCACGTCTGCTCTGTTGGAACTCACAGTTCGGGCTTGAGAAACTCATATGTTATTAAGGATAACAACCCCGGAGGTATTTAAAAGACGTGTAGATGTGGTGCTTAGGAACCTGGTTTAGTGGTGGGCTTGGCAGTGTTGCGTTAGGGGTTGATGACCTTAAAGGTCTTGTCCAACCAAAATGATTCTATGATTCCATGATAAGGTCACCTGTAAGTTATATCTCTGGGAATGGCAAGTTGTACATGAGTCAAGGGATGGAACGTTGGTCATGCCCATTTAGGAGCTGGTGATCCACAGGATAGTTTAACGTGAGCAGACACATGCCTGTGCAATGCTGCACACCCAGCATGGCCCCTGGGCTAGTGTCACACCACAGAAATCCCACAGCTGCAGGATGAACTCTGCCAGGTTGGTGTAATGGAGGAGCCTGTGGGCAACTCCTACTTAGTTCTGCCTGGCCTTGCCTTCATCTGAAAATCCAGCAAGAAGTTCTAATGAGAAGAGTCTTTAGCAATACACATTTTTTCTTGTAGGGAAAATATATGTCATCTGGAATGGCCGAAAGGGAGAATGGACAGCATCTGCTCTGGCCTGTGCAGTGCACCAGGGGAAAAACAACCCGGGCTCTGTCTGATGCTGCATGAACATGGAGTACTCAGCATCTAAAGAGACTTTAGAATTACTTGCTATCTATGGTCCTCTTATTATTCTGTCTTATTAAAGCAGTTATCTTATTAAGCCATTTGTCAGGCCTCTCTTATTGAGATCCTGAAAGAACCCTGCAGCAGCTGTCTCACCTCGCCTCCATCACCACCCCTTGTGCAGAACAAGATCCAGTACAGGTAAGGAATCATAGGATCATAGAATAATTCTAGAACAGAATAAGAACATAGTCATTTCATCACAGAAGGCAATCAAGTTGTTCAAGCGTGAGTTACATAGGATAATTGGCTACTTCCAATTATGTTTGACCATCTCGCTTGTGTTTATTTTGTCACTACACCTATTTACCATAATAAATTTGCAGTGTAAGCCGATTTTTAATTTTCTATCATTGTAAAGTTGTACTCATGATTTTACAGTCTAATACACCATGCGACTGTGTTTACTGGCAAAAGCTGTCTTTGAAATGATGACCAATGCACCTAGCAGCTTTAATTTATTTATAGGACTGAACAAAGGCTTTAGACCCAACTTTTGCTCTCATATTGCCAAAGGCTATCATTAAATTTTAATTGACAACCTGAATCCGCCCCAGGAGATATTTCCTCATCTCTTCCAAGGACACGCAGGGTGTTGTTCCCTGGACCTAGCTTGCACTCACCTAGAGCTGAGAAGTGCTCACATGAGCATTAGGGTTTTTGACAAGCTTAATTTAAAACCTAGTTCTAGAACAATGAGTAATACACCTAGCCTTTGCCTGAATCAAAGCTCTTTCACTTTTATATGGTGGATTAGAATTCCAGAGGAGAAGGGTGGTCATTCCGCATGGGGTCCCAGTAACTCACTGTGCACCTGCACCTCCTACAGCTCCAGCCTGACAGAGAACACCCTTGACTAGTTGCCTTTGACCTTGTAATTCAGTGGTGAGGTTTTGAAAAGCTCTGCAAGAAGGAGATCTTTACTCTTCTTAGCAGAAAAAGACCCACCTACCACCACCTATGCAGCTGGGGTTGGAACCTGTGGAGTTGCCCCTGTCAAAGGAGGAAGGAAAGAATTGGCAGAGAAGAGCACATGCTAAGGCACCTGGACTTGTAGGCATTCACTAACCTTCATTGATGCTCTACACAGTCACCACCTCTTCCTGAGTTGCCCGCATCACCTTTCGGAGGACACTTAGGACTGCACATTTCCATATTGAAGCACTATCTCCATAAACCATCCTAACCACATTCTGTTAAACAAAAAGCAGAGTTAGCAGATTTGGCCTTTGTCACCTTACAACACATTCCGGTGCCTATCCAGACGAGGGGATATATTCATCCCAATACAGATCCAGCCATGGACATCAACCAGTGTTTCAGAACTGGAGAAGGGAGTGTTCATTTGTTGCCCACCACCTGCAGTATGTGTGTTTTCCATTGGGTGTTCCTGTTGTAGCCTGAACATAAATAGGAAAGGTCGCAGAGAGCTAAAATATTGCTCCAGCTTGTGTCCATACATTGCATTTTTTACATTTGAATATTAAAATTAGCATATATTACAAACTGCAGAGAGAATAAGATCCACATGCTGGCTGCAGCATTTGAGCTCTTCCCACAGGAAGCGTCTTTATACCCTATTTCAATACAATGAATCTTTTCTGAAGGATTTTTGATTCAAAAAAAAAAGTGATCACTGATGGTGCTATGCTGCTTGGTTATAAAAGTTATAAAATCACTACTGTGCAAGGCAGATGGGCCAAACATAACCAAGCCTTCATGCACAGTCATCATAAACCATGCAAGCTGAGACCCGTTGCCTTCATTTTAATCTACAGCTCCCTAACCTTAAAAAAACAAGTACTTTGTAAGGACTAAAGAATTCTGCCCTCCGTGGTGAGCCAGCACATAGGCTCAAAGAACCATGATAGAAACATTTGCACAGAGCCTACAAAAAGCAAACGTTCACTCGGCACACACAGAGAAACTGATGAATAAGCACCAGAGGGTTAAAGAGCAGTTAAGACACTGGGGACAGAGAACACATCACAGGAGGACAGAGCAGGCAAAATGGTGAGTGGCAAGGAGGGAGATGGAAAAATCAAGAGGGATATTATACCAAAGGACCATCACCTTAAAAAAACAAACCACAAAGCAAAACCAACAACAAACCAAGCAAAACCAAACCCCACAGCAATGCAGACTTTAAATGACTCTTTTTCCAATCAGGCTGTGAAGGTAGATGGGACATTTGGTACAGGCAGTGTATTTTTATTCTGAAGCAGCCTGGTTCTTCCTCTTCCTACTGTATTTTCAAAAAGACTCCCAGCTAAGAAGAGAAACCCACAGCTATAGACTCTCTATAAACTAAACCAGTGAGACCTAGAAAAGCTAGGGTAGGCAAGGCAATTACAGAGTGAGGCAAAGGAGATAAAACATGCAAAGTACGCAGCAGGCATCAAACGTCTTTTTTATCTATTTAAAAGAAAAATTTTCATTTTATATCTTTTACTGCAGTCACGGTTCATGTTCGATGCACTCAGCAAAAGCTCACAGCAGGATTTCCTTCACCTTAGCAGGATTTGGATCAGCTCACAAAAACACAGGTTCTCTTCCCATTATAACAGATGCACAGTGCACAGGCAATAGAAGCAAGTTGCTCATCTACTACTTGGAAACCTTATTGGTAGCAGTCTCCTCCACATGAATTATTTCACTTTAAAAATCAGAAGTCTCTTTAAAGATGCATCAGCATGATTGCTCCGCTTCCGTGGGATTTCATTAGCAGATGCAGGAATATTGTCCGGCAGCCAGAATACACAGCTATTTTCTGTATTACAGCATTATCTAGCTAGGATATAAATATTGGGTGGGGGAGGCAGTTTATGTCTCTCTCCTTGGTATGTCTCATATATATATTAGTGGTATAATACACAGTCATGTGCCTGGCTGCTTCCCACATCACCAGCACCGTGAAACAACAGCCAAGTGGGAAACACTTGTCAAAGGTAAATATGTTTGCACTTACTTAGGAACTTTTCCTTAGCCTGACTGTTGGTCCTTCCATTAACAAATTGCTGCTTTCCACAGCAAATTTATACTGAACTTTGAAGAGAATGGCTCTAAACACCCTTAAGCTGCTGAAGCAAGAAAACTCTGTCTCTGAACCTGAACTGACACATGGAGAGATAGAATGTTTTTTAAATCTTACTTTCTTTTTTTGAATCCAATATCTGCATCTACAGTTGCATAACAGGAAAACCTGCCCAAAAGCCTACAATCATATGCTAGAATCATATTTTGAGATACTAACCCAAAGTATCCTCAAATGCACTGTCTACAGGCCAGGTTTACATTTATTAAGAAGCATTTTGTATCCTTTGAGTAATTTCTGAAGGCAGGTTTCACCATACTCTTGATTTCTGACTTCTAACTTATACTGGGAACATGGAGAGTAGGCTTGTTCCAGTGCAGGTGCAGACTCTTAGGCAGGGGCAGTGACATCAAGGTATCTGATGGCCTCTGTATACAAGCAGCCCATCTGAAGCAAGGCACAAAAGGTCCCGCAGGAGGGCAAAAGCCTTTTCCTCTCTGCTGTGCCACTTGCCTCGTGTCCCAGGTCCCTTTCCCCTTCTCTGCTCTCCAGCGGGTCAGACCCCAACCTATGCTGATCCATGGGGTTGTTCTTACCCAGATGCAAAACTCTGCACTTGCCCTTGTTGTATATCATTAAGTTTCTCCCTGTCCAGGTCTCCCTGAAGGCAGCACTACCCTCTGGTGTGGCAGCCACCCCTCCCAGCTTTGTGTCCTCAGCAAACTTGCTGAGGGTGCACTCTGTTCCCTCAGCCAGGTCCTTGATGAAAATATTGAATAGTACAGGTCCCAGTATTGACCCCTGAGGGACTCCACTGGTCACAGCCCTCCAACTAGATTCCATCCCATTGACCACAACTCTCTGACTTCTTCCTTTCAACCAGTTCACAATCCACCTCACTAGCTGATCCTCCAGCCCACACTTCCTCAGTTCAGCTGCTGTGGGAGACAGTGTCAAATGCCTCACTGAGATCAAGATAAACCACATCTACTGCTCTGCTGTCATCTAACCACCCAGTTACCTCCTCATAGAAGGCTATCAGGTTGGTTAGACATGATTTCCCTTTAGTAAAACCATGTTGACTGCTCCTAATGAGCCTCTTATCCTTGATATGTCTGGAGATGGTGCCAAGGATAAGTTGTTCCATCACCTTTTCAGGGATGGAGGTGAGACTGACCGGTCTATAGTTACCTGGGTCCTCCTTCTTGCCCTTCTTGTAGACTGGAGTGACATTTGCTTTCCTCCAGTCCTCAGTCACCTCTCCTGTTGCCCATGACTTACCCAGCAATGACTTCTGCCAGCTCCCTCAGCACCCTTGGGTGCATTCCATCAGGACCCATGGATTTGTGGATGTCCAGATTGCTTAACTGATCCCTAACCCAGTCCTCATCAATCAAAACAAACTCCTCCTTTATCCTGACTTCCCCTGGGGCTTCAGGGGTCTGGGGCTCCTGAGGACAGTCTGCAGCAGTGAAGACAAAGAAGGCATTCAGTAGCTCCACCTTCTTTGTATCCTCTGTCACCAGGGCACCCACCTCATTTAGCAGTTGGCCTACATTGGGTTCATTACTACAATATAGTAATATAAACATGTGTTTTGTACCCTAAGCAACATCAGGACAAACCTATTCAGACCACTGGCCAAAGATGCCCTTTCTTTCCTGCTTATGACAGATTTATTTAAAAAAAAAAAGGAAACAAAGGAGAAAATATATTGTGGAGTAGATAGTCAGATAAACTGACACACAAGCTTTGTATATACTTACTGGATTAAACTTCCTTTAATAAAATGGAGCTGCTTCAATAACAGTAATAAAATCCTAGAAGCTGGTTTCCAATAATTCATTACATATAATAGTGGCAATCTTTATTGTGCATTGTTTTCTTTATGACTTGGGATAAATATCATCTGGTAGCAGGGTGCTGCGAGTGTTTGAAGGATTAAAATTGTGAACTCATCTTCAGACTTTGCCCTAAGGTTACCAAAGAATGTTCAATTCCTGGAAAGCTACTTAGAGAGCACATTTCTCTCATGTCTCCCAGTGAAAATGCATTAAGATATCTCATTTAGTTTTCTAATAACCTTGTTGTTCTGGAAGAACTGAACAAGATGGATCTCTTCACATGCTGGCTCACACATGAACCTCTTATATTTTATCCTACTATATAGCCACTTCTACACCTCCATCAAAATAAAATAAAAAAAAATGTATTTGAGTACGTTTAGTCTGAAAAACAGTTAAGAACACTTACAAATTTATTCTTTTTCTTTTTTTTTTAAACAGGATGTTAAAGTCCATCTTAGTGTCTGAATTGTGTGGGCTTTGATATTGCAAACGGATTGACACAAAGGTTCCAAAGCTGAAGCTTTCTGGAGCTTGAATTCTGGTCTTTTTTTTTGCATTAAGTCAAGAATTATTTGGAACATACATGTAATCAGAAATTGGCATCCCTCAAATGGGGGTAAATTTGAATCCTTAGTTTTCATAAAATGCTTCCAATCAATTGGTTTGGAAAACAGCATCAGCACTTGCTTTACATCCTCATGCTAGGTTTGCTAGGTTTGAGGGTAATGCATTAGGTATGTAAGTGACAGATCACCAGCAATTAAGTACATCAGAGAAGTTTTATTTCCCATATTTTGTATTTATCCCAACTGCAGTTGCTTAAGAGGGTACATGTTCAGAGTAATAAATAACGTTTCACTTCCCATAGAACCAGCACCATTGCAGAAGCTTTTGCTGAGCAAATTAACAATGTTACTTGTGAAGAAAGTGATTAACCATAATTACTGACAATAGTTTAAATATTTACACCATACTATAAAGTAGGGCTTTAGAACATGGTGACTACTGCATGGTGCAGCCAGACTAGGGAGTCCAGATGCAGCTTCCCTTCTCATCCTCCTGATTCACCTTTATAGGACAAAGATATGAAAAATTGCAGCATTTCTAAACTAGGCTGAGACTCTCTGTCTTCCTTTCCTAAAATCATGAAGGTGGATATTTCTGTCTTTGTTCAGAAACCGCTACTTGGTCAAACTTTTCTTTTTTAACCATGTCTAAATTCCTGTTCTGCACTTTGAGTCCCTAGTAGCAACGCCTTTATAAAGGTTCTGAGATTGGCTGGTGTGTTAATATAAGCATCCATTATTCTTACACACTACCACTAGAGTTCCTCTTCTGAAATATAACCCAAGTCCCTGGAAATGCAGCATGCAGCAATATCCAAACCACGGCTGCCTTGGCTCCAGCATTAGAATGCTTCCTGTCTCTCAGTCATTGATTACCTCTTGCTTGTATATCAATCCTGCAGAAAAACAGTGCTGGGGAGAGAGATAAATTCCTCTCTCACTCCTTCTGCCTACTTAGGAAGTCAGAAAAATGATTTTGGTGGTGCTCAAGAAGGAAATCCTCAGAAGGGACTAATGACTTCCCCTTTTATTGTAACCCTCTTACAATCCATCACACTGACTGGTAGATTTAGTGCTTCACAGTGAGACCTCCCGGCAAGCAGCTGCACTGCAGAAGGGATTCACATACAGCACTGCAACAGAGACAGTTCTACCCTCAGAGCTTCAGTTCTGCCTGCATCCATGCCTTGAAAACAGACTTCCCTGGAACCGTGGGGACTGGCAATGAATAAGAGCACAGGCCTGCAAATGAAGTCACCAGGATTGTGTTCCAAGCACGGATGAATCACAGAATCACAGACTTCTAGGGTTGGAAGGGACCTCGAAGGATCATCCAGTCCAACCCCCCTGCCAGAGCAGGGTCACCTAGAGTCCATCACACAGGAACGCATCCAGGCGGGGTTTGAATGTCTCCAGTGAAGGAGACTCCAGAACCTCTCTGGGCAGCCTGGTCCAGTGCTCTGAAGCACTGCACTATGAAGCCTGCATTTAGTTACTTGGAGGTTCCTTAGGAACCAGATCCAGTCCAGAACTCACAGTCCACAATACTTGATCCTGAAGCAGCTGATCCCAAAGCAAACCTGGGGATTCTGTGTTTGGTACCTAGCTGGTCTATCAAAATGGGATCCCAAGTGGCCAGCGTGCTAGCATTCCTATTGGGGTGCCTTTCATTAGTGTGCCTGGCTT
The DNA here is from genome assembly GCA_013398125.1 of Aegotheles bennettii. NCBI lineage: Eukaryota > Metazoa > Chordata > Aves > Caprimulgiformes > Aegothelidae > Aegotheles > Aegotheles bennettii. The sequence continues at coordinate 253,474 of VZRW01007950.1, forward strand.
TCACATGTTCTTACCAGCAGCTGGCAGAAATGGACACAGCAGACAAATCAAAAAAGTAAAATATGCATCTTAATGGGGCAGTGACCCTAAACTCACATGCTATGTGAGCTCCTCACAAAGCTCACAGAAAAATTAGATATGAGCTAATTACAAAAAATGCCCTGTGAACAAAAAGATATTTTTATATCTGTGAGCTAAGTGACTTTATGATATTCTTGATAGCTTTTTTCTTTATTATATGATCTATTAATGACTTATGGCTTAATTCCCTGATTATTATATTCTAAGTCAGAGAAGATCACTCACAGCTAATGCAACCATCAAGATGTAATAAGAATACAAAAGTAACTCAGTAAACAAAGGAAGAAAAGCCAGCAATGGGAAATAATTGCAAGCATAAGCACCTAATGAAGTGCAAACCTGCTGATTTAGGCTGGGATACAGTTAATTTTCTTCATAGTAGCTGGTATGGATGAATGTTTGAATTGTGCTGGAAACAGTGTTGATGATGCAGAGATGTTTTGGTTGAGATGTGCATTCTTTGCAAATCAATTGTTTTATCATTTGTCCTAGCCCTCTTTCTGGGTATCAGAGAAATCCCTTCATTCTGGTATTTCCTAGGTGATTTTTCCCTTACTAAAGTTAGATTCACCCTTTCTAACTAAAGTTGGATTCTCAGATCTCCTTGGTACGGTCACAGTTTCCTGAAGCTGTAGCAATGATGGTTCAAGTATTACTTAGCTAATTCCTTAGTGCTTTAGGATGAATTTCATCATGGAATCAAATTTATCTTAATACTTGTGGTCTTTCTCTTGCTTTATTCTCAGCTGCAACCCTAGTCCCATGTTAAAATTCATTGCATTAACCAGTGAACTTTTCAACCTCATCCAAAGTAGACATTAAGTAGTTGTCATCATTGGTCCAATTTTGCTTTTCTGAAGAAATACCTTACCTGTAGCTTTACTCTTGTGTTGGTTTTGGCTGGGATTTAGTTAATTTTCTTCATAGTAGCTGGTACGGGGCTATGGTTTGGAATTGTGCTGGAAACAGTGTTGATAATGCAGAGATGTTTTGGTTATTGCTGAGCAGCAATTGCACAGGGTCACTTGCTCAGCAGATAGAGCTGGGAGAAGAAGGAAGGGAGAGATGCATGGAGTGATGGAGTTTGTCTTCCCAAGTTCCCATTAAGCGTGACGGAGCCCGGCTTCCCTGGGGATGGCTGAACCTGCCTGCCAGTGGGAAGGAATGAATGAATTCCTTGGTTTGTTTGGCTTTTGTGCATGACTTTTACTCTACCTATAAAACTGTCTTCATCTCAACCTGTGAGTTTTCTCACTTCTACTCTTCTGACTCTCTCCCCCATCCCACCTGGGGGAGTGAGTGAGTGGCTGCATGGGGCTGGGGTTAAACCATGACAACATGGGAACACGATGCTGGTAAACTGGTTATACTGTTGGGTTTTTTATATACTGCATCAATTATTCATTCAATAGAAGAAACGAAAAGCCAGATGGCGCTGCTTTCTTTAGGCAACAGGTCTCTCAGGAACACTTCTGTATATACGTGTTCTTGAAGATACGAACCAAAAGAAAAAACATTTGCAATGTATTTCTGATAGTTTTCCCGTAAAACACCAACCTAAATCTGTGTTTCTACAGACAGCAAATAATACTCATTGTAACTGCAGAAGAGAACGAGTGGCTGAAGATCACAGGTGTGCTAGGACTTCAAGAGCACAATGAACTGTCTCAAACACTGTCAGAGAAGGAAGTCCCCCCAAGATAAGCCACCACAACAGGAACTTAAGATAAGCACAGATGGCAAACATGAAGGCTCAATTCCAGGCCTAAACGAAGGGGAAGGTTTGAAGTTAGCACACCAGACAAAAATTCTGCTGTGCAGGACTCGTGCAGATGGCAGCAACAGGAAGCCAGATTTGGTAAAGCAGAGCTGGGTAACTTACCCGGACAAAATTCCCACATGGCAACCATGAGAAAGGAAGCACACATGCCAGCCCGAGTTGTGGGAACAGCACCTACACCCAGTGGGTACCCGGGACTTGGACTGTATAAAAGTGGTACCTCCAGAAGAACACTCTGGGGAGACCCCCATCAACCAAGCAGACCAGGGCGAAGAAGGACCGGTGGGACGCAGCAGGGATCCACGTGGTGGTGATATCTTTTGCTTAATCTCTATCTCTGTCTCTCACTCTTTCTCTTTCCCTGTTTCCATCTCCCCCTCTCTCATTTACTGTTAAATAAAATCCATACTCTTGACTTTGGCATATGGTCTGCTTTGTACCTTCATTCAGGCAGAGACGTCTCTTAATAAGCGGATCCTAACGCAGCTGGAATGAAAACTCCTCGAAGTTCTGCTGAAGGCACTCAGCACTCTCAGGTCTAAGTCAATTAAAAAAATTCCTTATGTATCATATTTAGTGGTTTCAGTCCATTTTAGTCTATAGGCTGATTGTTTACCACAGCCCAAAGCTACCAAGTATCTTCAATGTCAGTTTTAAAAACAATTCAAAGGACTTGAACAAAATCAAATATTTTTCTAAAATATCTGCTCTGGTCCAAGCACAAGCTACTGGGCAAACTATAGGTGGTGCTGAGGGAAATTCAGACAAAATAATCACAACAGTAATTTCTGGAATTGAAATATACATTTGAGATGGAATTTCCTCTTGCTACTTTAAACCGTGTCCCAGTAATGAAAAGCAATCAAATTGTGCAGGTATCATTTTAAATTTCATGGGGTTTCCTCAAACAAACAAAAAATTCTACTGTCAAATTTCTGGCTTTCCAAAAAAATCTGCCTGTGAACCTGGCAAAAACAACGTGAAAGGGGTGTACGTTGATATTTGTAAATATATATGTTGGAACATTATGAACATGGAACATGAAAAAGAAGCTTACAAAAAAATGCTTAAAGACTGATATGCATGAGCCTGCAGGGTGCTCTGGCAGCAAAGGCAGCCAACAACATCCTGGGCTGTGTTAACAACAGTGTGGCCAGCAGATCGTGGGAAGTGTTTATCCCCTTGTACTACTCAGCACTCATGAGACCACCTGTAGAAAACCATGTCCAGTGTTTGGCTCCCAGTAAAACCAGACATCAGTAACCTAGAGCAAGTTCAGCACAGCGCCACCAAGATGGTCAAGGGACTGGAGCAGTTCCCCTGTGAGGGAGAGGCTGAGGGAACTGGGCTTGGTTCACATGAAGATTTGACAGGAGCTTGTAGCAGCCTCCCAGACACCTACAAAGAGCCCACCAAGGAGACAGAACCAGGCTCTTCACAGTGGTGCCTCGTGGGAGGATGAGAGATAACAGATGTTAACTGAAACAAGGACAATTCAGATTAGACAGAAGAAATAACTTTTTCACCAGGAGGACAAGTGATAGACCCTTGGGTCTCCCAGAGACTGTCCAACTTCGAAGGTTTTCAAAACCAGGCAGGGTAAAACCCTAATTCACCTCATCTGACCTCACAGATAATTCTACTTGCAGCAAAAGGTGAGACTACCTGACCTCCTGATGTCTCTTACAACCCAAATTAGCCTAAGATTCTAGGAAAATACAACTTCCAGAAACTCTGGAAAACCCAACCTTAACTAGGCTCTCTTACTTGACAATGAAATCAGTCTCACTATTTGCACACCCGAGACACATGGTCTGCCTTGTTGCTTTAATTACTTGCACTAATAATCTTCTTTTGCAGTATTTCAGTTCCCATGTAATGCACATAAAGTTATTCCATTGCACACAGCGGAACTTGAACTCAGTCTTGGGGGAGTCCAAACAAACCCAAACAGGTTCAGACCCTGCAGGCTGTGCAGCCCTGCACACAGTCACAACCCTATTACAACACAAGAGCTCTCCAAACTCAGACTGCTGTAAGACTGTGGTATCAAGCAAGGTTCACGGATTTATTTATTTTTTAAAGTAAAATTAATAAAATACAAAATTAATGGGCTGGACTTGAGCAATGGAGTCTACTTTTCTGTTCTTCATTTCTTTCCTCTGGCCCTTTGCAGAGTAGATGCTTCAGGACCTCTGGAACCTCACCACTGATGAATTAATCACCTGTGGAACTGGAGGAGGGAAACTTTCTGTTCTACTTCCTCCCTCCCTCCCTCCCCGTACATCTTGTGAGCTGCCAGCTACTCCTAAAAGCATGAGCCTGTGGTACAAAAGAAGCCTTTGACCAACTCTTTTCCTTTTTCTTTGTTTTTTTCTTTTTATTTTTGAACTGAATTTCAATAGCACACATTGTTCTATGAATTGCAATTTGGAATAATTCCATATACGGAGGTCTTTTCATTTATCTGGATTACTCCTTTCATTGAATCCCACTTTGCCAATAGTAGCTATAGGGCCTGATTCTTCTCTTATTTACCCCATTGTTAACAAGCTATGTAAGGACATACAATGCAGATTTGCACTTGTACAAAGACCTGGCATTTAAAATAAATGCATTCTTTACTCATGTTTATAGATAACCTCCTGCCACTCTTCTAGAACACTGTGTCTGGAAAATACATTAGTCTTGCTTTTTCTTTAAACTCATTGTTCTGGAATGTGTTACTGATGATGTGTCACCTCTGTATCACTGAGAATACATCTGATGAGAAAAGTTAAAAGTTAAGCTTTCAAAAATAAACAGTTTCCCAGAGTTTGCGTGTTGAGGTTTTTTAATCGTTCTCCATCTATTCTGTATAATAAAATCTATAAAAAGAGTGTAATGGTAGTAGGAAGATTGCGTTGGCTGGAATAAAACAATGACAAGAGAGTTTCAAAATTCAGATGTGACTGATTCCAGATGTCACATTCATTATCTAGACATAGATTCAGCAGGTCTAAAGTCAATTACCTGTATACCCTCTAAAAACACAACACCACCTCTTAAACCTGGGTGTTATTTGTAGACTTTGGAGCACGCAGCTAAGTTATGCAGCTTCAGAAGCATGCAAACATGTGCTTTTCTCAGCTAGGCAATTTACCAGCTGAGGTAAATCATTAATGCGCATCACAGGACATTTCACAAACAGTTTATAAGACAATGTTCCAGCTCATTAGAACTTTTAGGCCACTCTCATGATGCCAAACTTACAACTTCATAATCCATCTCATTTTAGCTGTACAATTTTTCACAACAACTTTTGCATAAAAATCATGTGTTCTTTAACTGTAGAATGTGCAAATACACACACATATAAATACGCTATGGTTAAAAAAAGGTGCAGTGATTTTACTAGGACTTTAAAAAGGAGAAATTAATGTATAGAAATACTCTAAGCTAAGCTGTTTCAGTCTGAGAATGTAAAAGTTATGAAGTCTCTAAGAGTGAGGATATACCCAGGAGCTTTATTTCCTCCTACTATTTCCTTCTCTTCTATCCATACTCTTGACGATTATGTCCTATTTTTAAGGAAAGGCTAAAACTACTTTATCAGATCGTGTTGGGTGGTAGCACTTCTTGAAGAGTTACTTCCTTGCAGGAAAGGCAGATGCAGCAATGTAAGCACTCACTGAAGCAGCCTTTCCAGGATAGAGTTAATGGAAAGCTCAAGCCAACAGTGCCAGATCTCCCCAGGAAGTGTGCTCCGGAATTAGAGAATGGCAGAACCACCTGACAACCTGGCTGGCTGTCATCATCTGAAACAAAATACAAATGGATCAACAGACTCTCCAGGAAGGAATGCAAATAATTTTATAAAGCAGAGCTTTTTGCTCCAGGGGCCAGGCTAGGGGACTGCACAGTTATCCATGTACACATGGTTTGTAATTAGACAGCATGCTGACATGCAGCATCAATCCTACACAAATTTCTTTGCTTTCCAGATGAAGTGTGGCTGTGCCACTGCTTTGGACTCTGCATTCAGAGGAGACGTGGCTGCTTCTGGACACATGGTCAGTGCAGCACAGCACCCCAGCCACCTCCCTTCCATGGGAGACCAAGGCCACCAGGGCCACCTTCTCCCTACAGCCATCCTGTCAGGCACAGCCTAGCTAGCATCTGTACTACAGTCACACTGGCTGCTTAAATAAACAACACAAAGCACTTCAGACTGGGGGAACATCTGTTTGCACAATGCAGAATAGAGCAGTGAAGAGGTTTACTTGAGTGTACAGCTAATTTGATGCATACCATGAATACAATGCACTGTACAGAAATGTGTGAAGGACAGCAAGGGGGCAAGGAAGCACCACGGCATGGAAGGGCCATTTACGTAATGGGTTGTACTTGTTCTTTACTGACAAAATTAACTGCCTTACACTTCTAAATGAATCAAAAATTAATTCAAAATAGTATTGTTAAATTGTATATCCTGGGTCAGATCATTTTCACAAGCTCCAGACGTTCCTGTTTCAATGCTAAACCATTTGCGTAGATGTTTCTGCATATTTCTAGGTAGGAGCTTACTCATTTCCTTCTGGCACGAGTCCAATGCTGCTTGAAACATTCCCCTTCTCAAACAGTCTGTTTCAAGTATGCATGTGCCAAGCAAGCCAGAACATCTTAAGCAAAAGAATATTTTATCCCTAGTTTCACAGATTTTAAATTCAAAATGGACAACTGCTCCCTAAATCTGATCTTCTGAAAGACTGAGGCCAGAGATTTCCATATGTGATTCATGCATTAAGCCCACACCAGTGCTATGTGAAGAGGCAAAAAATCTTTCAAGAAGTGAAGGGTACCATCACTTGCCTTGGCCATTGGCTTTTCATGAACACTCCTAGTAAATCAAAATATTCAGAACACTTTCAAAACTCTGACATTGTCAAATGTATCTTGATTTCTGGGGGCTACCAGGCAGACCTACAATTTAAGGAATTCTGGAGCAATTTCAGCCACTTGCTATTATATAGTGGATTCAATACATCCCCTTACCCCTCTGTTATGCAATGCTGATCATTCATGAAATGGTTTCTGAAGTAGTAGGGAATTGGTTATCTGCCTACAATACAGAAAGTCGCTCAGTCATACCAATGTTATGGACCCACGAATGTAAACCCTTCTTGTTACAGCCCCTAAAAATATTCTAAAGGTCTGGTTCTCTGATTTTGTGGCCATAGTAGGTGAACTGCTACAACTAATTCTCAAATCAAAACTTTACTTTGACAAGTTCCAGCTTATCAAAGTATCTTTCAGTGAGTGTACTTAACCAACTCCTGCATCCACAACCGTCTCTAATATTAGAGATGGTTTTAGCCATAACCTAAACCAGTTTTAAGTCTGTTTCTTCCTCTTTCTCTCCAACACATAGTCTTGTCCAGACAATCAATTTAAACGTTTTTGCAGTCTGCACGTGCTTGATAGCCATGATCACACCACACCTTCCAGCCTTACTTGCCCTATATTGCTCCAGACTAAGTCACAGTTTGTGGGAGGTCAGAAATTTTGTAACATAAACACTGCAAAATACCTTATGGCTCTATGGAATTCATAGTGTCATTTAAATATAGATCTATTAAAGAGACAGGGTATGTAACCGATCAGATCTAAATTATGTATCATCACCCCTGGACACAAAACAAACTACAGGAGATTAGCTTGCAGTGTCAGTTACACCACTGGATACGTCCAACAGCAGAGGAGTAATTTCATCCAGGAACCCTTCATAACAGAAAAAACCAACATTTTTGTACACATTATGAAGTTATTTTGAAGAGGTTGCCTTGCTGGGAACTACCAGACAGAAGCAAAGACTGGTGTTAGAGAGATGATTGGAAGATGCAGGGAATTTTGCAGTTCTTCTGCTAGGCTGGATGTTTGCCAGGCCCCTCAAATCTCCTTTGCTTTTTCTCCAGATTAATGCTTTGATTTTTTTACCCACACACTTTCTTTGAAAAGGGAAAGAGGGACAGGTTTCTTGACCTTAGATAGAGAATATCTCTCTGCTGCATCCCATCCTCCCATTCACAGAGAGCATCATGGAAACTCCTTTTTGTCTGTCTTCTCCCAACTCCCAGTTACTTCACATAAACACAAAGAGGCAGGACATTATAACAGGAGATCATAAGAAAACAACTAAATGCATAATTCAGGTGAAAATATAAAGAAAAAGGTTCCGTTTCTTTCCTAGAGTTCACAGCTATCAGGAGTCATGAACTAAGAAGGTATCAGATACTAAGAGCTAGCTATTTTTTAAATGTTATTTTCATTAAAATCAGTCAGGCATTTGGAGCAACAACTGCCTAAAATGATTTCTACACCACCATGATTATCTGCAGGCTATAATGACAGGCTTGAAGGAATAGCATTATAAAAGGTGATGCAGTTACAACTGATACAAAGCCCCAGTTTTGGAATTGCAACCTCTATATCCATGTGGAACAGCTCGAGCAGTCTCCTTTCTTCATCAGCAGCACCCTCCTCCTTGGATGCTTCCTTCATTCTACACTTCTGAATGACTGATCTGGTTTTCCCATAGAGACATTACACCAAATGCTGTTTTGTTTACTTAAACTTGTGCTCTAGTTAGGAATTATCAGTTTGCATAACAACTTATTTTTTATAGTGACCACAAATGCCAGGTAGCACCATGTACTTTTTATTTTGGCCTTCTTCAGATTATCACTTGGGCCACATCAATAATATTCACTTAGAGAAAATGAATGCCTAGATTTAAAAACAGACAAAAAACAAACAAACAAACAGATCCCTCCCCAAAACCCAACCAAGTGAAAAAACCTCTTGACATTTCAGTGAAAATGCATAATATTGTCTTTTCTGGTTAGGTTTCATCAGTGCTCTAGGGTCATTCTATGCCTGTCACAGCGATTTTGAGGAAAAAAATGCCAAAACAATCAATAATGATTAACGGCTTAAGAGTCTAATACAGACTACACATTTATTTCAAAGCTAAGATGCAAAGATGCAGTGTAACGAGTCTTTTTTGTCTTGAGTATTTCCATTTAGGTTTCAAGGGCTGTTCTGGTAGCGATCCCAAGGACCCTCGATGCTCTGCGTAAGCACTCCCCAAAAATCCCGACTCAGGCTCATGTGATATCACTTGCAGAGTTCTCATTTTATAATGACTGTGCTCAAATTCGCACACAAACAAGAGTGACCTACCACACAGTGCTGTCTTCTTGCATCATTACATGGCTGCAAACTGACCACATCACCAGTCTATTACCTTTTTTGCCACTAGCTTGAGTCTGCAACTATTTGTCTTTCAGGAGCGCAGGTTCCTGATAAAAGAAAATATTTATATATATATATTCAGATTCATCTAGCAGAACTAACTGAAAGGCTGGATAACAGGAAAATGTATTGTTAAAAAAATGATACTGAGCTGGCAAGTGCAACAATATAAAGATGCAACACAGAACTGACTTTTTCAGATCGTATATGAGCACTGGCTCACAGGCCATCTCACAAGCTCAGACCCAGCTGCTTATTAATTCCACTGAAATTACACCCATTTCCCATCAGATTAACAGCAGACCCTATACTGACAGATCTCTTTGCCATGTGACTGCAGTGCAAATATAAGTTAGCACAGAGAAGGAATAACTCAGCGCTATCACTTCTAAGTGTTACCTACAGAGAGCAGATCACTCTAATTTTTAGGATTAGGGGCAGAATTTTTTCACTGGAGTGAATCAAACTTCTACAACTCTCAACCAAGTTTATCAAAATGCATTTGCAAAGAGCTACAGCAAATGAAAAATGGGCAATTAAAAATATAGAAATATTTCTGAAAATGTCACTGATGCTCCAGCCAGAGAGGATTCTGAGCACCTTTTCTTGGAGTCCAAACACAAATTATGGCCCAAGCATATTTAATGACTGTTAAATTAACTGGTAACGTGTCTGATAAGGGCTAGCCTGGTCGAATGCATTACTGTCATTCAGTTACTACAAAACCAAAATTAAGCATTGTGCTCTTCCAAGCCTTGGACTTGTTAAGAACTGACACGTAGTGTGGTAGTTTTGCTTCAAAGTGCCCCAGTATCCCCTCTTACTGTGCTTACCCTTCTACAAAATAATTGTACCCACCCTGGCAAGCTGTAACAGCACCTGAGCAATTAATATGGTATTCCCATCAGTGGAAACACTGCAGATGAGAGTTTAACATAGCACTGGCTCAGAATAGTGCAATGTTTTTTGCAGTTTACTTGGACTCTTCTCTTTTTACTGTATCCTCTCCTCAGCATAAGAACAAGAGATACAAATACATCTTTGCTCTCACAATACATTCTTTCTTCCATTTTCTATGGACTATAATAACAACATTTTATTTCTTTCTTTAAGTATGTGTTTTCTATCCCACTAAAGAAAGGGAGAGAATCCAGATAGAAGAGGATTTCCTGCAAAGTTTAATTAAATAACTGTTTGCTTGTGAAGACAGTGACTTGCAAGTATATACTGTGTCAAGGGGTTTTTGAGATGAGAGCTAATGACCAATTCAACACACTCCTGAGCACAGTGAAATGGAATCTTCACTCATCTTTAGCATTAGAAATGGAGGCCTGACTTGTGCTTAACTGGTGCCACATCTGGTTGTCCAGATGCTTCTGCACAGACTCTAAAAATGGATTCAGTCACCCATTAAGTCTGCTTTAGCAAAAAATCGCTGTGAACTCAAAACCTAAAGTGTGACTATGAACTTCCATTAAACCCCACTGGAGAAACTCCAAAGGACTAAACAGTCAAAGAGACTCATAACATTTTAAGGTGGTTGCCACAATTCCACTCCCATCTCTGCTCAGCAGCTATTGCATGTTAGAGAGGTGTGCCCATCTGTTGCATGGGAAAAGCTGCAGTGATGTGGCATTTTCAGGCAGACCCACTTTATAGTGTACACTGCAGTCCAAGGCCTCATATAGAACCTTCTGACTAGTCCAGCTGGAGAACCTGCTGAAGGGAACTGTGGATCCCTCCCTAGGAGGGGCATGGTCTTAGTGTGTGTCTGTGAGACCCAGGCTAACAGCTAATTCCCAAGCACCATGGATATAAACTGAGGACAGCCAAGTGTCCAGACCTCCTTTAAGCAGTGACCTTTTGCAACCTGTTCATGTCCAACAGCTTTGTGTTTATTGCACTAAGCAATACAACCAGGACTTCCCTCCACAGAAGCTACTTATGTAAAAATACTATCTTGGTGATAAAGGAATCGGTAGTAATGCTTCTACATTGTCTCTCTTTACACAAGATGTAGCAAAAGCTCTTTATACCTTTTTTAAAAATTCAGTTGTATTTATTTATATTTTTCCCATGGTACTCTACCAAGGAGGTCCCTGAAGAGGCCAAAGTCTGCTCTCCTGAAGCCCAGGGTAGTGAGCTTGCTGTGTGCCCTCCTTGCTGTTCTAAGGATCTTGAACTCCACCATCCCATGGTCACTGTAGCCAAGGCTGCCCTTGAGCTTCACGTTCCCCACCAGCCCCTTCTTGATGGTACGAACAAGATCCAGCACAGCACCTCTCCTCGTTGGCTCCTCTGCCACCTGAAAAAGGAAGCTATCATCAACACATTCCAGGAACCTCCTGGATGGGTTGTGCTCTGCTGTGTTCTCCCTCCAACAGATATGGGGGTGGTTGAAGTTCCCCTGTATGTTTATTTATATTCTATTTGTTTATTTACATCTGTAAATCAAATATTCTTTAACCGTGTTTAGAGAGTGAGAAAAGTGATTCCTAGTATAGAGATTTTGGAGGCACTAACATGAGGAACACGTTTGGAGAGCACACGTGGGAACGGGCTCATTGAACAGCTACTCCAGAACATTTCAGCACAGAGATAAGTGGTTCATTCCTGGCCTTAAAAGAGATCACACGTGGTATATGACACATCCCTTTTTTAGATTTGTTTGGTTTTTTACTCTGAAGGTTGGTTTGTAACGAGAACACTTACAAATCTAATCTGAAATATTTGCTTTGTCTCCTGTTGGGTTTACTTCCCTGCTCCCATTGCTGGTTGTGTTGTTTCTACTCATCCGAGTGCTCCTCTAATGTCTCATCACCACCAGAGCTGTACGTTAATTGTTTCTATGTGGTCCAGGGGGAAGATAGGTCTAGGGAGTGAAAAAATGGGATAATGAAGCTGAAAATCTAAACCAACTGAGCAGTGGAAACCCAGGGCTTCAACTGTAACTGCCAAGGCAGCTTCCTAAAATGGAACATTGGCACATTCACCCGCACTGCTCCCCAGCACAGCACAGACCGGGATTCCCGGCCAGAATCGCTGGGAATTTGATCTTAAACCCAAGCTGTTCGGTCTTAGTGCCCAACTGACGGTGCGAGACCGCCCAGGCCCGCGGGTCCCGCCCGGCCCAGCCCGGAGGAGCCGCAGACCCCGGTCCAGCCCGGGCCGTGGCGGGGCCGGTGCTGCGGGGCGGGTGCTGGAGCCGTCCCCGACGGGGCGGTG
>VZRW01007950.1:266816-292675 GCA_013398125.1 Aegotheles bennettii
CCGGTGGGGCGGGAGCGGCTCCGGGGGACGGACGGACGGACGGTGCCGCCGCTGCCCCGCAGCCGGTACCGCTCGGTTGTTGTTTGTTTTCTGCCAGGACCTGGGCAGGGGGTGGTAGGGATGCTGCTGCAAGCGCCCCACCTTGGCTCCCTTCAAAGACAGGCGGGTGCCAAGGAAGGACTGGAAAGAGAATCCCCTCTGGTCCCGGGCACGCTGAGCCCTCGGCTCCGCACAGCTCAGCCCAAAGGTCACCAGGGGTCCCCCCAGAAACCCCTCTCAGAGCACACCAGCACCGCTCTGAGCCTGGGGGAGTTTTCCACCCAGATGACTTAGAAGAGAGTGGAAAAGTTACTCAGGGGTGTCTGGCCAGGAGATAAGTGAGCACAGAAGTAGAAGGAATTACTTAAAGGGCTGAGCCTCTATGTTTGTGTGTTTGTTTTTGTTTTTCCATACAGTAATACAGATAAAAACAAGAAGAGAAATAGCCAGGCTTTTACTACTCCCTGTAGTCAAAACATGACCAGAAATCTTCACTGGGAAGTTTGTCATCCCATATTCTGACTAGGATGTTTTCCAGGCATGCCACTTAGCTGAAAAGCCAGACTGGTGAAAGAGCATCTTTTATGTTGATCTGGAAGAGACTGAACTAAAAAGCAGCCCTTATTCCAACCCACCACACAGAAGCAGTTGCACTAAACCACCTCCTGCATCACCAGTAAAACTCCCTGGTGCCAGGCAGACTGGGCTGATTGTGTAGCAGGTCTGTCCTTCCTCCCTCCCTTCCTGCCAAACCCTTGTAGTCACAAATATCATACCAAGAAAAACATAGCTGGTTTTACTAAATCCTGGAAAGTACCCAGCGGGAGTCAAGGCTGGGTTATGCAGGTCAAACTGGTGGCCTTGAAGGGGTTTCCTTTAAACCACTGACTTCTCAGCATCTTTCTTCTTTTATTAACAAGGAGTTGTGATGGCATCACAAGTCATGGGGATTTACTTTTTTTGAGTTAGTCTGTTCCAAGAACTTTTCTGCAACTTTCCTGTTTTACTCCATCTTCAGTTGTAAGAAACTGAATCATTTTGTTACATCTTTCCCATAGAAACTGCAAATTCTGTGTGAGTGCCATATAAAGTATAAGCAGTGACACTATTATATTGTATTACACATACACAGAACATTACAGGCACTTTTTTTGTTTTCTCACCAAAAATATTAAAGAAGTTTTTGCGAGGTAAAACAGATGGGGACAGATTTCTTAAAAAACAACCTGTGTATAAGAGATACCTTAAAAAAATCTGACTAAGTTCACAATTCACAAAAACAAAAAATAATGCCCCAACTCAGCAGCCAACTAAACCTGGAGAGACCACAAATTCACAGGTGCCTAAATCTTCAATATTGGAGTGAAAAGTGCTTGAGTGTCTGCTTTTAGGAATGCTCACAGGTGGTGCAACTTGGACAACCCTGGTTTGCTCACTGCCCATCCTAGCGTCTGCCCTTGATTTCCATTTTCTTGCACACCTTCAGCAATAGACTGCTACTTTCTCTTCCAGAAGAGCTGACATGAAATGCAGATATAGTTGTCTTACCTTCAAAGCATTGGAGAAGCACATGAATTAAAGAAAGACTAGTTAAACCCACTGTAATTCTGGATGAGTGGCTACACAGTGGTTTAATGTGGTTTATTTTAACTCCATCATTAATTAGGATAATTTTTATAGCAGCTCTCAAGCTTTTAGAAGCAAGCAATTCCTTGTGTCTCGTGCTGGGTTGGCCTGGCACACTTCACTGACTAACGTGGGTAACTTCACTTGCCAGAAGTGTCTGGCCACTTCTGCAAAGGATCTGTTCACACAAATGCAGATAGTAACTGTTTTTGCATCTTCTTCTATTTGCTTTCCTTCTTCATGGACCATATGGAAACAGTCTGGATTCACTGTGTTGTAAAATCTAGTTTCTAGTTAGTGTTCCCAAGATAAGAGGAAATGCTAGTTAAGGAAGAACTATGGAAAAGGTGAATGGGAATCCAACAGTAGAAAAGAATAGCTTGGGAATGATTGGCTTCTACTACACAGGTTGCTGCAAAAATGTATTCAAGGTTGTATATTAATTCACAAATAACTTTGGGACATGACAGTTTCTTGCCATCATACTGCAGGTAACAAATTTCAAATTTGTAGGAACTTGAAATAATTTTACTGCATATAGAATGAAATGGCATGTTCTAAAGCATTGCTTGAATGTTTTATATACTCCAAATTCAAGCTTTTGCTTGCATATTTTTTTAAGTAGCTAGAATAAACATACAGTGCTTTAACAACATCAAAGAGGCAGCACATAGTCCATTTGTGAGAAACAGTGTTGTAAGAACAAATTGCTGGAATGAGCAGTAGTAATGCAGGACAGAAAAAAGAGCATACAGGAGAAAGCTTCTATTTAAGTAGCTGAATGAACAAATTTAAGTTAGTCCTTCATTTCACAAAGTTAATCAACAGGTGTGCTGATCATTTTTAAGTCATTTAATGAGTAAAAATATTCTAACTTGGTGCTGGAACCAGTAGAGCTTTAGGAAAACAGTGCTCTGCCCTGAGTGAACTTCACCATACTTTTACCTTTATTTCACACTATTTTTTAGCTCTCAGGAATCAGCACGGTTGCCATTTATTTATTTTTTTTTTCTTACTTGAGTCATACTTGCATTTTCTATCTTCCTGTATAGAAAGTGTCACTTCTTAAGTAGAAGAATATCATCTTTTAAAGATGATTGAAAATTGGTGCTGCCTATGACATATGAGCACAGGGTGAGTTTTTCCCTCTTTCTTTTTTTCAAGTGTCTGCAACCATACTGTCTCGAGATGTGATTGCAGAAGTCTCACAAGCTAGTTAGTGTTATGCTAGGCTGGTGCTTGGGTGGACAGATTCCCCTCCCAAATGAAATTCCTACAGAAAATTTAACTGATGATTCAGTCCAGATGTAGGGGTTTTTCTGTGTGAGTCAGTGCTAAGCTGAACAAGTGATCTAATGTTTTATTGGGGGAAAATAAATAATATCTCCTGAAGAGGTGTACAAAGGATCTAATCATCCATTACAGAATGGATATAGCTTAAAATAGTTTTGTTGAGACAATATTTCTTTTGTTTGTAGAATATTTTCCTTATTTTTCTGGGTCAGCAAGATCTCTGAGAGAGAGAGGAAGTCCGATTTCAGAGTGGCCACATATGGCCCTTACATTTTCAGTATGTAAGTGATGGAGATGTGGACAGAAATGCCACATCTATGACTATTATTAAATAATTGTAGAAGGGTACTAGTTCAATTCTGTAACTGTAGAATTGATCTTAGAAAAAAATAAAGTTCTGAAATTCTCTTCTGTTTTAGTCCTGTATTATTCCTTTTATGTCTAATCCTTCTCTTTTTTGATATAACTGGAATTTTTCCTGAACATGAAATTACCACTGAAAGATCTGGAAAAGTTTGCCGGGCCGTGTTTTTCTTGAAGAACTTGGAAATTTACTTTTTAAACAAAAGGGCTCTTTAGCATCTTTTCAACGGTTTTGGTTAGAAAGACTGTTGCAAAACACAGTACAAACAGTCGACTGTAAGATCAGTATGACTCAGCTCTTTATTTACACAGCCTCATTACATAGCATGTTTCCGTTATTTAACATAAGAACTGACCCTAAACACACAAATTTAAGGAAGTTTGCTCCGTAAGGTTACAAACCCAGAGGCCAGACTGATCAACAAGCATCTAATTTTGAGTCAAGGCTATCTAAAAGCTGCTGTACAATTCCAGGAATCACTAAGCTGAAACAGAAAGAAAACTGGAAGCAGAGGTAGAGCAAGCCAGAGGTTATGAAGATTGTATTTCAGAGTAAGTGTATTTGAAAGTGAAGAACCTTATGGCAGCTTAAGGAAGATGTTACTGATCAGAAGCACAGTTCTTAGGAACATTGTTTGGAACATACAAATAATAATCAGCATTTTTTTCCCAGTTATTCCATACAAAAATGTGGGTCTCGTATTTAATAAAGGCATTCTACTGCATAATAATTTAAAGCTAGAATACCATGAAAGTATTAAGTGCTAATACTGTACCAATACTAAAATAAGTATTTGTATGTTTTCAGAACCCAGATATGACACTCTGGGCCTGAAATGCAAAACACCTTGAGCTCTGCATCCTGCAGTCCCAGCTAGTATGAATCATAGAATCATTCTGGTTGGAAGGGACCTGCAGGGTCATCAAGTCCAACCTTTATCCCATCATATTCCATGAAGGAGCTGCAATTACAAATTGCAAATCAAAAATAAAGTGACTCAGGCTGTAGTTCTGGCTGATAGTTTGCACTTTCTAGTTTGAGGTGTTCATTTGGGAAATTGGAATTTCACCTTGCTTGCTGCAAAATACTGGTTTTAACGTGGGATTTGACTCTTAACTTGGAAATGTCCAGGTCCTATTGGTTCAGACAATATTTGCCTTTTACAGTCTTCGTGGGGCTTTTTTTTAGATTTTCTTAAAACAATCTCTTTAGGCAACATATGTATGGTGGAAGACATTTCAGAATTGAAGTACCTAGGGAGAGAGCAGAAGGGAAGGAATGAATCCTAAAAATTTGCACTCAAAATCCAAATTATTTATTTCTACCTGCATTCACAAGGCAGAGTGGCAGAAACTGACAGAAGTAAGTTCTAAATACAAATGCAAAATAGGTGTCATTTTCACTAGTGTGTTTTTTTCCCCACTGGTACCATTTTGGGCAACTTGGTGAGGTCAAGTTGGATAAGAAAAAAAAATAAAATTATTCTTGGGCTTTCCTTTGTTTTGGTCAGACTTCTGGGACCTTCAGTAGTCTCTAGTGTTTGATACATACTCTGCTGAGCAAACAGCTGTGTAAATTTTGTCACAAGTAGCCATTTAATGCTGTAACAGAAATCCCTACATTAACAAGTTACTGTATTTAGAAAAGATACTTTATTTTTTGTTTTCAAATGTTTCCATTTTCAGTGCTGTGTCCTTCCTGTTGAATCACCAGGTGGGTCTTAAATGTGATTCATGAAACTCGGGATCTAAGGACCTTCACCTCAGTGCCACTTTATTTATTTAATAAATGTAATAAATAAATCATTTCAGTATTTCAAAGGGGTTCAGTCCTTCTGGGTGTGCTGTTGAAATGATGAGTGAAGCAAAGCAGTGGCAAAGTCCATACCAATGCAGTTGTTAATAAGGCTGTGGATCCAACACCATTCAGTCTTGGCGTGAGGGTTTGGTCTTACAGAAGCAAAAAAGTGCCAGCTTCCGGTGTAGCATCTTAGCTTTACCCTTGCAGACTGCAGCATTCTGGGCAAGCAAACAAACCCTGCTGCTGTGCGGAGACGTGGAGTGGTGCTGTCTGTGGGACAGCATGGTGTGACTGTGAAAATAAGCTTTCACAGGGGATTCTTCCAGTCACAGATGGAGCAAGAGAGGGAGGCTTTTCACTCCTCTCCTTTTTGTAGCTGTGTGTAGGCTCACAGCAGGTTGCTCTGCTCGGAGGTTGATGCTTTACGGGTGATGGAAAACCTGGGAGCAGTCTGTTACTGACAGGGCAGGGAAGATACAGCAGTCCCAGCTACACCTGGCTCGTATGCACACACATGTGAACACACATGCTGTTTTTCCTCCGACTCATTTGGTGACACCAACCGAAGGGATCAGTTTGTCTGTACCAGGTAATTTGAATATTGAAAGTGTGCAATGAGGTGTTTTGATTGCATCAAGACTGGAGCAGGTCGCCTGGAATACACACTGTTCTCTGGCCAAGTTACACCTGCAGGGAAAGCCTTACTTTCTGTGCACCCTAGGGAATCTCCACAAGTGCCACTTTCCCTCTCTGCAGCACTGCAGGGGATAACATCACAGTCAGTGTGGTTTGGTGCTATGGGCTGCACATGCTCGGAATCTCCCTGAAACCATGAAGCCACATAGCAAAGTTCCCATATAATTTCTGCTGTACCTGACTGCCGTTATCCCGAGGTTAAGGCAACAGCTTTCCTTTTATTGTCTGTCTATATATTGCTGTGTAACACATAGTCTGATCTTAAAAACTGCTGCCATAGTACTGGCTGCATTTGTTTCAATACTTTTGGCAGTTGCCTTCAGCTTGCTTCCAGCAGGCAGGGCTAATTGCCTTTTTTTTTTGCTTTTTTCTGTTTTGTGGTTTTCCAGCATGAGTCAGGAGACTGTTTCTCAGTCAGGAGATGGGAAATTATTGTTTCTGGGGTTTTCATGATTACAGGTCCTTTTTCCTGACAGAAGGCAAGATCACAGGCTGAGAAAAAGCTCCTTACGATAGAACTGATGTTTCAGTTCTCCATATGCCTAGATCTGATTCTGAACTGGCCTGCTTTCAGGAGTGGTAGCTGAGAGCCTCTGAACAGAGGAAAATGGCGTTTTTTAGAATCTAAACATAGTAAATAACCGAGTTGTCATTCCAGGAATAAGAAGTTTTGCCTTAGTTTGCATTAGCAGCACCCTACTTCGAAAAATCTTCTCCATTTGTTGGAGTTCAGAAGTGACTCAAAACCTTTGCCTCCACCGCAGTTCAAACCCTGCTATTTCCACCTGCAACTTGACCATACAGAAAATTAGCAGACCTCAAGGTCCTAGAAGTGCAGCAGTACATTTCCCCAGGAAAAAGAAAAGATCACATTCTGTTGTGTATGTAGAAACTGTCTTGTATCATGTAGTCACAGGCGTAGCTGAAAGGAAGAGGTAGCCCAGACCATGTACTCTTTTGTATAGTTAAAAAAGGGAAAAAAAGCCATGTCAAGCATGATCAGATTCCTCCATCGAGTGAAAACAAACAAAGCAGTCATGTTTCACTGCAGTCCCCTTCCATCAGGATTCAGAACTGAGGCACAGCTACCCATGTAGTTTTTGTGTGTAGCCTTGTAGACCCAATAGATAATTCAAAGTATTTTTGCAGGAAGGAGTTTATTAACTCCTTCCATAGGAAAAAGCTTCCTCTATTATGAACTTGTGACAAAATAGATCAGATTACTTCTACAGTCTACTGGGAAGAGGTTCTTTGAAATGCATGCCCAGAAATCTAATTCTGCTATTACACATGTAGTTCCCCATCTCCTCTTACGCTTCTAGCATTAGGTAGCCAAGAGCCAAATGTGTTTGGGTTTTTACTGTACAATAAACCGTGAAAAATGTTAGTCTGGAGCTTTCAACTGAATACTGCCAGAATATATTCCATGCTGCTTTCCATAAGGAAATGACAAACTGCATCTGGTTTAGTGTTTCTGGTGGATGGTATAGTAGAATTACAATATTTGTTCCGGGGCATCCAAATGCTATAATGATTTAGTGGGGCGGGGGAATGGGAAGAGGAGGCTCTCCCTGGGGAGAGAAAAGGTGACAAATATGTGACAGATTCCCCAGCCAAATTGCATTTTTAGATTGTGTGATACAGACAAAACCAAATGAATATCGAGGTCTTCCTGACTGAAGTCAGTATCCATCTTGGAGCTATTTTCTTCCTGGGAGCTTGGTCTCTGTAAAGGAGGCATCTGCGTGAATCTGTGGTTATATGGCTTCCTTCTCCTAGCAGAAAAAGAGTCTACTAGCTGCCCCACGACATTGTTCACTTGGTAAAATATTTAGCCTGTGGTTGATTACAACATGTCTGGTGAAAATAGGTCAAGTTTGGTATTTGAATGCACTGGAAAAACTGGCACTGTGTTTGCTGTGTGCATCAATATCTGCCCTACTTAAAAGGACACTCTTAGATCTGGACAGTGGCAAACCTGGCTTTGGAGTTGGAAATCTGATAGTTATTAGTGCTGCTGGAGAGACTAATTAGAGGGCAATTACTGCGTTTGGACTAACCTTCAAAGTGAGACTTTCCTCACAGTATTTTCTGGCAAGCAGGAACACATTTCTGCGGTAAAAATGTCTCTAAGAAGCAGGTTTAAAGAATGCTGCTAGAATAAACTTTCTTTTAATATATTTGTGTATTATTTTTGAAAGTAAAGTCTGGAAGTGAGAGTAGCAAAAATGAATTCCTAACCCACTCAGAGAATGCAGGAAAGAGGGTCTCCTACTCTTTCTACATCATGGAGTTAGGCATCTAAGCCTAACCAAGTTACCCTAGGCTGCATCTAATCCAGAGAGAAATAGGCACCCCTGGGAGATGACCTGTCAAATTTCAAGTTGGGTCACATGAATCATCATCAGGAGAAGCTCATTTCATTCATCCCTCCAGGTTAACTAGCTCTGGTTTTGCCCTGAAGTTGTTTTTTGGTTTTGGGTTTTTTTTCCTGTTTGTTTGCAGCAGAATTTACAAAACCCCAAACAACTGCTGATGTGAAAATGGAAAGAAAAGTTTCCTTGTAATTGGGCAGGTCTTGGCATCCATAGATCATATGATATTTAAACAGAAAACCAGTTCACTGTGTATGGATGGACCTGGGCTGTGGCATGGCAGAGTAAGCAGCAGCAAGGAAAGAGGTCAAGCAAAGCTCATGCAGGGGCCAACTTCCACATAAATCCTCAAAATAAGACTCATGAGTAATTAAGGAACTATGTAGATGCGTAATGCCAGAGGGTGAAATTAATGAACGTTTGTATTTTTCAGTATGCCTCTAGGAGTGAATTAGTGACACCAATCTGTTTGCTTGATTGTTTTACAGGTTTTTTCCCCTCCCAACTTTTCTCAGTGCAAACTTTTCCGTTTTTTCAATGTTTTCATTTTTCAGGGTAGAAACATCCTGACTGTAGAGACTGATCCTACAAGCTGGAAAAAGTGTATCTGCCAAAGTCCAGTGCAGACACTTACTGCTCTCTTGTACAATGCAATACTGTGCTAACAGTGGAAAAGATGCACCGATGGTCTCAGTCCTGCTGTTACTCTGTCAATATGATTACAGAAATCAGTTGATGAGCGAAATGATCTCTTGCTCATGACACCAGTTAAAAGAGATGTGAATAATCTTTTTCCTCTCTCCCAATTTTAGCCTGGAAGGTCACAGTGGTTTCAAAGGAACAGACCTATGAATATCAACCACTATGCGAATAAGAAGAGCGCTGCAGAGAGCATGTTGGACATTGCCCTGCTGATGGCCAATGCATCCCAGCTGAAAGCCGTGATGGAACAAGGACCTTCTTTTTCCTTCTACATCCCACTTATCGTTCTTATCAGCCTGTCACTCACACTACAAGTTATGGTGGGAGTGCTCCTGATATTCCTTGGTATGTAGCAAAAGCAAGAAGCACTGACATGTATTTTTCGTACAGGAAGCACCCTATAAGATGGTATGTAAGATGGTATATAGACTCCCCATTTATTTTTAAAAAGCTGTTATATTTGAAAGTCTTAACCTTGGAATTGTGTAAAGTTTTCTCTTAAGACCATAGAAATATTGCAACAAAAGGAATAAAGGCAGCTTTATGTGGAGTCTTCAGTTTTGGTCAACTTCCTCATATTCATTTGCCCAGAGCATGAATACTTTTTTATTCAGAAGGCCTGAGCAGGAAGGAAAATGATGAAATACCATAAAAGAAACATTGATTAGGATCATGCAGGCTGCCGAGTTTCATAATACTGTTTCTGGCAAGACCCGTTACTTAATCTTATGACTGAAATGTATTTGTTCCATATCAGTCATAAGTAATATTTTGTGAACACAGAACTCTGAAACAGAAGTGAAAGTTGAAATGTGTGTCTTCATGTTGGTGTGACATATTGTCTTCAGCTTGTTTGTGTTTCTGCAATTAAAGCAAAGGCTTGACAATAATTAAAAAAAACCCCTTAGTTTTAAATTCAGGAAATTGTTCAAAGTATCCTAAGTAGAAATGTACTTGTTAATTTTCAAACCTGTGTTAAATGAATGTCAAAAAGAAAAATAGGCTACTTGGAGCAAGACTTCATTATAAGAACATACCTCATCTGTTATCCACATACTAGGAATTCAGTCCAAAAATTTTAAGTGACATAATTTGAAAACACAGTCCAAGTAGCATCCTGGGAATACAAATAGATAGTCTTGAATTCTGCTTATATCTAGGGAAACCCTTTATACTTTCTACCAAAAAGATGTGATGCCATACCTTTAACATATGCTGGTAATCATTCAAAGAGAATGAGTTCAAATAGGAGTTGTGTTAGTGCATGCTTTGGACACGTTTAATGAGACAGCTGTAGAATTAGTTCCCTGCTCCCTGCCTTCCCCTTCTCCCCTTTCTGTCTTTGTTGAATTACAGACCTTCACATTCCTAGAAGTTAAATGCAGCATCTTTGCTGTTCTCAAAAACACAGTTTCCACTATTCAGTATTAACAGGTCCAGTGCTGTGGGGCACAAGAACCAGTCCTTATCACTAAAAATTAGGTATTTTAGGTTAGTATTGCTAGACTAGTACCACACTGTGTATGTCCTACACTCTCTGCCTTATTCTGTGAGGCAGAATATTGATCTAAGTAGCTATTGAACCAGGCTTATTTCTAAAACAATGTCATCACTAAGTGAGCGTGAATTACCCAAAAAAGCCCAGCTAAAACTCATCAGAAAGTGGAGAGACAGCACTCTTCTGAAAATCTGAGTTTTCTGTTCTGGCCTTGAACAAGCCTGCAATACTTCTCTTTGCTGTCTTAACCTACTGTGATATTTTCCCTCATGCTTTTCCAAGGCAAAATGCAAAAAGAATGCAGTGGCACTTTACAAAGTTGCTGAAAGCCTGCAACATTCATTAGCAGCACCCCAGACCCTTAGACCCAAACTTTGGAGAGTTGATCAAAGATACCTGTGGAAATAAGAGGAAACGTTTAGGTTTCAGCATCAGTTGAACCCCATTATTCACTGAAATAAATGACACCTTCACCCAGAGGAGACAACTATGGATCACTTCTTTTGCTAGTGATATATGATCATTTAGTCTCATAACTTTTTTCAAATCTTTCTCTGTAAGTTAATGGGTACTAGATGACAGATCTTAAGTCTACCATAAATGCAAAGCCTTGTAGGTGATAGCCAGAGTTCACACATGGCATTTAGTAACTTACAGCTGTTACTGTGGGCATCTCTGTTAGTCTTTCAGTGTTGCATTTTTTAGCACAACTGAAAAAACAACTTTGTTCAAGGAGAAAATTCCTAGGAAACCAGGATACACAAAGCTTGTAATATTGATATGCAGCTGATGTAACTTTTTTTTTACTTACAAAAGAGTCAGAATACAGCTGTCTCTGCATTTGATAGAGTTGGTAAAAGAGCAAAATCCGGGTCCTGGCTCAGAGAAGATTCCAGAAAAGGGACTGGAAAAAGTAACTTGATGATACTGGGGGATGTGGGAAGAGAGTCATGGAAAAATCAGAACTTATATGTTTCTTGGTCGAAGGCACCTCCCTGGTGGTTGTTTCAGTTAAGCGGGTTTGAGGCTGTAAACAAGTTCCCTGTTTTCTGTTGGGCAATAATTTCTCAGTGTATGCTGAGACATTGCTTTTTGATGCTTGTTTTTGCCAGATATGGCCAAAGTGGCTTCCATCTCTGTAATTTTTATCTTTGTCACGTTGAGAGTAAAGAGAGTACCCTGCAGCCCCACCTCTGAAGTTAGGCTGAGGTAGAGTTCACAGATCACTTGGCAAATAGTGGGAGTCCTCAGGAGCTCAGCCTGTCCTTTGCAAGCAGCGGTGGCTGTAGGTTTGGTGTAGCCAGGGTGACAAAACCCTTGGCTTGTAGCAGTATGCAGTTGGAGCGAAGCTTTCACGCTGAGATCGAAAGTACTGAAGATGGGAAATAGGGTATGAAGGTACAAAGATACGGGCATCATAGCAAGAACTTGCTCTTCACAGTGCCTTTGGTAGTTTTGGCCTGCAGGAACAGTTTGCCTTTCTGTCCAGCCACAAGATTCTGCCTCTTGCAAACTCTCACAAGTCCAAACAAAAGTCAGTGCAACCATCCAGTTTCTTTCCTTGAGACAGAGGTTTATCCCAGAAGCTACCAGTTCTCACAGTTCTCTCCTAGTGGATTACTGCTTTTTTTCCTTCAAAAGAGCCTTTCACAAAAACATTTTGAAAAGTGTTCAGTAAACTTGTCCTTGAAAGTGATTTGGTAATCCTAACTTTTGGAAGAAAAGTAAAGAATGTCTTGAAATAGTTGAAGTGGCATGAAATCATAGTAATCTAATCCCACTATAATAAAATACTTAAAGAATAGCTGTTCTTAAAAACATTTTCACAAACACCCTCATCTTAAGCACTAGGATTACTGCAATTGTACTTCAAAATTTAGAGCACCACCTAAACTGACAAGCACTACTTGTCTTTTCTGACCCTTATTTGGACAAAGGGCCAGCTCTGAAAGTGTCATTTCTCCTTTGAGCATGGTTTCTTTTAACTCACAAAACCCAGTAGGCCATTATTGCCTTTTCTTTTTTAAACCAACTGTCTGAAATGCTTTTCTTCTATACTTCAGGATTAAGTATTCAATGTCATTTATTCCACTTCATTCACATGGCAGTACTAGAGTCCTTCCAGGTACTGTTGGAATGCAAGCATCCACCTAGCTCTAGATGCTTTACAGACATGTATAAACTCATTTTCAGGTTTAAATACTGCTGAGTTTAAATTATTTCATGCCTGCACAGGTGTGCAGTGGCTTAAACTTTTCAGGTAGTTCCCCCATGCTGTTCTTTAGTGCCTTGACTGATCTGTGATGTTTGACTATAGTGCTTTAGCAAACAGGACTTGAACAGGCGCCCAGAATTCCTTGAAACCAAAACAGCATTAGACTTCCTAATGAGGGCAATCAAGAGAACCTGGCTTTTAATACTTCAGCATCACGAGTGTGTTTGCCACCACAGTTACTTAACTTCAACAAGCAAGTGAGTCTTGGTTCTGTGGTTATCACAGAATCACAGAATCAGAGAATTNCTGGGCAGGCTGGTCCAGGGCTCCGTCACTCGCACAGTGAAAAAGTTTCTCCTGATATTTACATGGAACCTCCTATGCTCCAGTTTGCATCCATTGCCCCTTGTCCTGTCATTGGTCACCACTGTAAAAAGCTTGGCTCCATCATCCTGACCCTCACCCTTTACATATTTGTAACTATGGATGAGGTCACCCCTCAGTCTCCTTTTCTCCAAGCTAAAGATCCCCAGCTCCCTCAGCCTTTCCTCATAAGGGAGATGTTCCACTCCCTTAATCATCTTAGTGGCTCTGCACTGGACTCTCTCAAGCAGTTCCATGTCCTTCTTGAACTGTGGGGCCCAGAACTGGACACAATACTCCAGATGTCGCCTCACTAGGGCAGAATAGAGGGGGAAGTTAAGTTCTGCAGTGTTGACAGGGTCATTATGTTATCAGCAAGTAACAAAGTTGCAGGAGAGTTGTAAGCTACACATCTACGTAGTGCCTATCAGAAGGAGCTCAAAGTTTTGTTTATGTTGCTATAAAAATTTGTCAGGTATAAACTTTCTCTCACATGTCCTGTACATGCACACACAAGCTCCAGTGATCTAGGCATTTAAGAACAAGGAGTCTCAAAGCATGCTTCAGAATTCATGGGCACTCATTCCACCAGTATCACAGAAATTTAGCAGAGTCTGAGTTGCAGAGCCCTTACTGCAGGAGAGCAGAGAGAGGGAAATCTTGGGTTGCCACATGATGCCAGGCATGTTTCTCCAGACTCCTTACTGTCCCATGCAAGCACATGCTTTACTCTATCATAAAGTCTATTATCAGTCCAATGTAACTCATTTATATGTTTTCACAAGGCCTGGAATCAAAGCTTAAACTAAATTAATACTATCTCCCTTGTGTGTTCCTCCCTCACTCCCATTAGCAGTTCAACCAAAAAACAACTGCAAGAAACAAAAGAAAATATTTACACAGCTGACGCTCTCTGTAAAAAGGACTGCAGCTACACTGCTTTGAAATCATCCTCTGTTTAACAGCTATAATGCCGTTGCTTTCTAAAAACAGAACCAGTGCAAAAGCAGGGAGTACAGCTGGGGAAGGGCACCAGTACAAGAAAACTTGGTAAAGAGGTTGAGCTCTGTGCAAAGAACGTGTAGCATTTTAACTGCAGGAAATTTAACTTCATTCCATCCTGTCAGGGCTTCAAGCTTCATGTATTCAAGATTGAAATAATTTTTAAATGCTAAAAGTCTGCAACAAAACTAGGTTTCAAAAGATGGAGATCTCAAAAGTTTTCTGGTCATGTTTGTGTATCCATTAGTTCCCAAGTGCATCCACAGAGATTGGATGCTAGTTACTGGAAGCTACTGGGCTCCTTGTGGTGAAAGATCCTCTCCTTAGCACTTTTACTGACACTGCAGAATCTAACTTCCCTTTTAAGTATGACTGATGCAAATAGCAGTGTAAGGGAAATTTTTGAACTGCATGAGGAGTGAAGACTTTTATTCTGGATTTTGAAATATACATAGAATTGAAACTTTTTTTTTTATTTCTCTTTCAAGTAAAGTATGACCTTAACAACCCTGCAAAACATGGAAAGCTGGATTTCCTCAACAACCTTGCAACTGGACTAGTATTCATTATAGTAGTTGTGAATATTTTTATCACTGCCTTTGGAGTGCAGAAGCCAGTTGCTGAGTCAGCATCAAGACAGTAAGTACAAGGTGAGTGTGGTCTCTTTGCATTATAAGATAGCAGGGCATAGCATACAAGAATGCAGTGCATACTAGGGCATAGTTTAAAAATAGCCACGAGCTTATGTGTACAGCTCTAGCCTTCTCAGATAAATGAGTTTACTTCAGACTACTGCAAACAGAGAAGCTGCTGAGAATTGCTAAGTTATTACAGTGTATTTGTAAATGTAGATATCAAAAGTTGATGGCAGCATCTTACTTCAACAGGGGCCTCTTGCATGTGCCATGCATAGGAAGTGTAAAGATCGTCCTGGCTTAGCCACTGCTTTTCCTCTTTGCTGACTAAGCCGAGAAGAGAAATAATACTGTTTTACTTCCTCTAAATGCCTCTTCATTTTTTAAGAAAGGTTTGCAGTATACTGCATCCAGTCTGTTATGAACACTGAAGACACAATTTTTATCCAAATAACTAGGGCTGTTAAGTCCAACATATAATACCACACGTCAGTGAAGCCCTTCAGTCCTTCTGCAGATAGTGTGGCTTTTCTTTCCTCCCAAGCTGCAGGGTTTTTGCTGGTTGGAGACTCAGCCCACACAGATGCATGCTGTCACTTTACTTGATACATGAAGTCATTTAGAATTGTATTGTTTCCTCTACCTGCATTGCAAAGTTTGGTATTTACTTATACAGAAGGATAAATATAGGAATTGTGGGAATCAAAATGGGTATCATCCTAGCATCAAAGCTATGTTGAACAGTTTGGTAGGAGATAAACCTAAATTGTAAGCTTGTAGCCCAAGAAGCACTATAGCCCAACATTTGCCTTTAAAATAGTACTGCTAAGTCTGTGTGTGCCAACATTCCTCTGGCTCTTTGTCTTCCAAATCTCAAATTGTGTTCAGAAGACCTGCTGAAGAAGGAATTACCCAACTTCCCTGGCAAGCAACAGTACAGTGGTCACTGTGCAGACAGCCCATACATACATGTAACATTACCAGTCTGAGTTAACTTCTACATAGACCCCTTTCTCCTGAAGAAGATACAAGGCATTTAAATCCCTAATCTGAAGGTGAATGGCACAACATAAATCTGTAATGAGTGTAAACCAGACCAAAATCTACCAGGACTCTAAACAGTGTGGGGGGGAAATCAGTGTGACAAATTAATAGGAAGATGAAGAATGAAATTAATTTATTTTGGGGTGTGGGTGGAATCATCTGCTTTAACCAAAACCTGTGAAATTCTGACAGTAAAACAAGATAGTCTTCTGGCCTTAGTCTCTACAAATAAACTAGTAAATATTTAATTTTAGCAGCAAAGAGCACATGGTTTATCTGAGATATTATCAGAATTATAGATAGAACGTGTATCTCAGCAGTACCTATTAAAACAATATTGAAACATTAACCACAAAATTGCACTGGCAAAGACAAAAGAACTGAATGAAGGATTAGTGGAATTTTAGCTGTCTTCACAACAAAAATATGCACAATAGCCAGGAACAGAGGCAGAGACAAGAATCTGAAATAGGCTTCAAGAAATTCAAATAATGGGCAAGGTGGCATAGCAGAATCCCAGACACAGCTCTTTCTGATACAATGGAAGAAAAACTGAAAAGGGAAGAGAGAAGAAGCAGTCTTTGCATATCACACTGATGTATGTTGAGTAGAGGGGAAGATGAGTTGACAATACAATCCCAAGCCAGTTAGTGCCTTAATATAATGGTATATTGAGAAGTCAGACATTTAATAGCCAGAAGGTAGGTATCACACAGCTTGCCCTATCAGGATACTGGATGGGTGAGCTCACCCACATTTCAGCTGCTATTTCTCTCCTAGTACTGCGTTCTCTGAGGAGGTGCCTTACTTGGGTGCCTTACTTCTCCCCAGTACCGCTGCCAGCTCTGCTCCCTTTTTGATTACTTGCTGGCTTTTAGGAGATGCTGCCTCTTGCAGTGTTTCCCAGACACGACTGTTGCATTTCTTTGCAGCAGAACCCAATGCTGAAGTGCTCTGAAGAACCCTGCAGCTGTTACAGAGTTGACAGGACATCTGTTTTGTGAGTTACGAGCCAGTGCAGCTCTGGACAGTGCTAACGTGCCAGGCTGACTTGTGAATATTGCTGTGCATAAGCTCTTTAAACTCATTAAGTGCATCCCTCTGCAAATTTCTCCCACCTGTCCATGGACTCTGTCTCTTTTTCCCTTCCTTCACACATAGATATTATGGAAATATCAATGGTTTTATGCAATATTTTCTTGCTTAGCTGGCACCAGCTTGCAAGAGGGGCTCTTCACAGCATTTGTGTTGGAGTTTTTCCTCTACTGTTCCTTCTGCTCTCCATAAACTGTCAACCCAAGGGTTTTGTGGCTTAATTACGACTAGGCTTGTGGAATCTCTAGTTAGAAAGCTAGGTCTCAAATGAGAAATGAGTTCACACGTAACTTGTCTGAGATCATCATGAGAGCATGAACACAGTTCTGCCTGGTGGAGGGCACTAGCTCATACAGCTGGATATCATATATCACACACAGCTATGCACAGCCAGGGGGTTTGCTCACATGTGATTGGTATCTACTGCTAAAATTGGTTTGATGAACTTGCAGGGCCTCAATAAAGCACAAACAGTTAGCTGGTTTATGTAACCCCAGGTAGGGGCAAGACCAAAGGATGTTTAAAGGCAGTTTACAGCTGTACAAAGCCAGCAGCTGTGTGATCCTGCCTTCATGTTTCTCACACATGCAGTTTCCTAATGAAATGGCCAAATGTCTGTGTTTTTTTGCTCCACATTTGTTAAATGTTCTTTGCTTTGGAACACTACATCTTTTGTTTGCTCATTTGTACGTGCTGCCTTTGCTAAAAACACCTGGTCATCTGAATGTAACTTGAAAAAGAAGTCTTCTTCAGTCTGCTGCCACAATCTTCTCAAAGCTCTGAGAAAAGTGAATGGCCACCATTTTCTGGCTTCACCTTCACTATTATGCACTGTTTTCCAATGAAAACTTAATTTCTCCTTTAAGGAAAATTTGTCATTTGCTATGATTCCTGTATCACTAACATTTCAGTATCTTTGTGTTCTATTTCAGAAACCTGAAGCATTCGTTCTTCTGTAGATGCCACTTGCATTTGAGCCAGTTACACTTGGACACAGTGGGGAAAAGAAAATAATCTGAAGAAGCTGGTCAGATCAAGCAGCTTTCTCGAGTTTCCAGCAACCAACACATTTGTGGACCTAAAATTTTCCAATGTGTTAATATTTAAGCTGGCATCTAAGGAAAGGTTGGGTTTGACCCAACGATGATGTTTTTCTGGAATATTGGCATTTCAATTTCTGTAGAAACTAATTGTTTTTCAGAAAAGTGGCATAAGCTCATCAAACAAGGTAATATCAACTGGTGGCACTTCACACAACTCCCCATTTTCTGTGCCTTTTGTTTTTGTGTAAATTTGTCATTTGCAGTGTGGTAGGAAGCAGCAGGCCCTCAACTCCAGCATGGTCTTTTATTTCACTCGCTTGGCACCAAACCAATGTACTCCATAGCACAGCAGTGGTCTTCCTTTGCAATGGCAAAGACAGTTGTGTCTTTCTTTTTTTTTCTACTCTTGCTAAAGCAAAGATGAGACAAACAGAAACAGTAAGCTATCTTTTGTCCAGTCTCACCCACAGGTGGTCATTTCTCCTGTTTCTTCCTCTCTGAACCACACTTAAAATTTTCTTCCTCTTTGTGCTTAGGCACACAAATAACCTAATTGCTAATAGTTTCTTACTATTAAGCACTATGTTCCATATTCTGTGCATTATATATGTTTTGGGAAACCCTCTTAGAAGTGCTGCCTTTTCTAGGCCAACTGGAAAACTAGAGGATCCCAGGTGAACTTTACCTGCTCAACTGGCACTGAGCACGTGTCAGCAATTCAAGTAGCAAATTGAAAGTTTATCCTTTGATAACTTACTTTTTTCTCTTTCCAAGATTGATTGCTGCAATTGTGTTATTCTTATGAGTTTATGGCTAAAAGCATCACTAATTTTTAAATTTGTATTTTTAAGTATATATATAGATATATATATATCTTGTAAGTTCTTACCTGCTGGCTCAGGGACTGACACTTTTTCTAAATACACTATTGCCAGTAATGGTGTAGGTTATAAACATTTCTACAGCAGAAACATTTCAGTCTTTTTGTTTCTGAAGTATCACAACTGCCCTCAGAAAAACCCTTGTTTTCTAGAGTGTGCTACTTGTTGTAGATTTGTACTAATACATTTCCTTATCCTTAATTTTTAAATGGTCTCTCGCACATATTAATAGAAGTTTGACTTCCATGTGTCTCATCTCATTTACAATTTTTATTGATCACATTTCTCTTTAGTTATGTCTCAAGGCCCATTCATGTACCATATCTTCATTTATGTGTTCTGAAAGGATTGCTAAGAGAAAACAAATCAGAAACTTGTGTGATTAATAATGGAACAGACATTCTTTTTGATTTTTTTTTAATTTGTCTTTTGTTGCTTCATTTCCAACACATATTTAACCAGTATCTACTGAACAATGGTTTTAATTGTCTATGTTGTACTAATTTAAATGTAGCTCGGAACAAGTTCTGAATGAGATACCCAGGGTAATTTTTCTTATTTATTTTTTTACAAATCAGCGGATGTGGAATAGCTATTCCTACGTACTTGTCCTATTGCAGTTTCAGTGCTGTAGTGTAATAAATTGACTGGCCAAACAGTAGTGCTGAAAACCTTTAAAGCCTTTTTTTGAGAAAATAGATGACTGTAGGCAGAGCCCTTCCAAGCATGACATGGGACATCAACATCAGGCAGTAATTTTGATAAGATTCTTGAATGTACCACCTTTGTTACCTTTCACCTTTTTTACTCACTGGAGTATTTGCCCATCTGTGCATCCAGTTCAGTCCAGAGAGGCTCTCTGGAGGATCTACCTCTCTTCTGTACAGGAAAATTTGTACCTAAGCTAGATGTCTGAAGTAGTTGCTTTGTGTTGTCCTAATATATAACCCATTCAAACATAGTTACTTTTAACTTAGATATAAATATTAGATATTTTTCATTGCCAGATTTGCATCTTTCTAGTTTTTTAAGCAGGACGCAAAAATAGGAAGAAATGTGTTTCTGGCACTTACTAATCCTCTCACTTTTTGACTTGTCCTATCTATCCTGAAGGCAGATGCAAACAGACACCCAGGTTTTACTGATGCTCACCTTATTTATACTTGGTGATTTGGCCCAATTCTGATTGATTGTAGCCTTCCATTCCTATGCTCCTTACTGCCATGGTCCTCTCTTATGAGCATGATCCTGTTTGTCTTGCACGGAAACACTTGAGAGCAGTCAGGAGGGGTTGCAGTACAGACATACCAGGTCTTTTCCCATTTTGTTCCCCTCATTATTGGACCATAATTTTTCAGGTCATTCAAGCAAACAAGGTGTTACAGTAGGTTTCTCCTGAAAAATAGCTGTTCTTATAACATCTTTACTGCTAAGCTGTTGTCCAACAGAAACTACCAGGACTTGTATATCCCAGCTCCAAGGGGCTTGTGGAACTAAGTGGATTCAAAGCAGCAGGGTAGGGAACACTCCCCAAGCAATGACTTGTCAACTACAGATTCCAATGGACTTTGCAAGACACAGGTTTTGGGACATACAGGAGGGAAAGAAAAAATGCTTCAAGCTCAAACACATTGCTGGGTGCCAAGAGCTGGGTGTGTAGATGTGTGTTAAGGGGGCAGGTGTCTGTTCACTTCAAGTCTGCCAGAGCCAAACTCAGAACAACAAAAGATCCCTATGAATCCTGCCTCCTGAGCTCCTGAAAGTGTGGCTGAAGCATCACAACAGAGGTACTTGCAACTTCAGAGAGCCTGGACTCTTGGTTCTAAACATACGAGAACCTGATCTGAAAGCCTTCTGACTACCAGACTGTATTGGGCAGCAGCAGCATTCAACTTGCAACTGGATGTTGTTTTTAAATAAAAAGGATGGTGGTTTATTATTATCTTTTATTGCAATTCAGTAAGATTTGCTAAACATCCTCAGACACGCAACCCATGTTTGAAGTCTCTGGAGCCTTCAGACATCGTGTATTTTTTAGCAGACAAAAGCATCTGCGAGTTGGTTTCGGGTATAAATAATTTAGTCACGTGATTATTATTGTATTAAGTTAGGTGCTTATTTAAAATCCTAGCAAATACCTCCTAGAGGCAGCAAACAAGTGCACTGGCTTAAATGTTTCTCTGGTTTGCTGTGCTTCTCCAGAGTTCTTGGTTGTAGGCAAACATTTCACTTAAAAAGAGGTCATCAATAATGAAGCAAGATGAATTTTTACAGGCTGTCTCGGGATACAGTTCATGCCAGGTCATCTGTTTCCTTCTGTTTCATAAGCTGCTGAGCAGAGTAAGAGTTACACATGCTGCTCGTTCTCATTAGTCCCTTGAGCATCTAGGACTGCCTGGGTTGAAATTGCCAGTGTAGCTAAACTTCTTGAAGCAGGTGACAACAACTATATTTACTGGAACTGACTTTGAAATGTTTGTTTTCTAAACAGGTCACTGCTGAGGCTTATTCTGCAGCTGTGTATTACATAAACCAGGCTGGACTAGAAAGCATAATCCTGGTTTCTGTTTTCCCCTCAGCTATCATTCGGAAGGTTTTGGTCACTCGTTTTATTGTGTACTAACAAAATGCTTTGTTCTGTTTCTGCCACGTCTTCCTGCAAGTTGCACTGAGCTCTGCCAACCCCACCTTGGTGTAGGCACTGGTTGAGTGAGGGAGCACTACCCTGGACCAGAGGAACCAGAGCGCTGCCCTCATCTCCTTGGTCCAGGGCACAGGCTTCTGAATATGTGTTACCCTAAAAGCTTGGATGTTCTTTTATTGGTAACAGCTGGAAGGAACATGACAATCTTGACCATTCAAATATTTCCAAAAGAGTTATCAGAAACAAGTGACAGACTCCAAGCATTAAACTCTGCTTATTTTCTACCTTACCAAAGGTGTTGTCATTGTAAGTTTGCCCTCATTCAGGAAATGCTACATGTGGTACCAATTTATGCACCATTTTAGAGTTTGCTTTCAAAAAAAACCCCAAAAACAATGGCAAGAGCTGGTCCTTGTACTACAATATAATTTTGTCAAACCACAGGAGAACATGCTCTACTGAAAATGTATTTACTTGCTGCAGGGCAGTGGGAACACTTAGAAGAAAACTGATTTTTAACTCATCTTTGTCAACCTTCACATTTAATAAATCATCAAATCTCCTATAAGGTTAGAGGCAGTGTAGGGCATGTAGAAACACTGAGACTGAAAAGAAGCAGGCTCTCCTTCTCCTTAGTTCTTTGCATACAAGAAAAAGCCACATTGCTTCTAAATGACAGTGTTTTGCTTTTAAATTATTTGCAGGTTGTATACATGAACAGAATGTCCAAATGTGAGAGGTGAAGTCTCCCATCTTTGTGTGGCCAACCCCACAAAACCTACATTTCCATTAAAAAATGAAAAAAAATAATAAAGCAGGAGATTGTGTAACCTCCCAGCAGTTTTGCTGTGCTGTCTGTAGGGAAATGACCTAGCAGAGCAGAAGTGGTCCGCTTAGTTCTTAAGACAACCCATTTGGTACTATCACTATTCAACCAGTATCCAGGAAAGGATATTGCAGAATAGCTTAGATACCATGCTTCCCTTAGGATAAGTCTGGAAACAACTGATACCCCAGTATCACCACATGGCAGCTATTTGTAAACTGTATTTTTTGTAGGAGAAATGAACATTGCTAACGTCACTTAAATATACACAAATTTAATGACCTGAAAGTGAAGTTCCCACACTGTACAGACCCTCACCACCAGTATGTTCAGATGCAGATTTGGCCCCAGGGAACTACCCCAGAGGACAATATGTATGGGAAGAAACCTCCCACAGTGACGGGAAATGAAATGATGTTCTCCTTTATGAAATAACAATTCAGCATGTCATTTTGCTCCTAGAGGCTTTCACATACAACAATGCAAGGCACCGTGGTCAAAAAAAGTCTTGAAAAGACTACAAACTCCATCTCTGGCCTCCTACTAAGCTCGAGCTAACCACCCACTCGGAAGCATGCAAAAGAGCTGTGTCTCGAATTCCCACCACCTTTATCCCAGAAATCAGCCAGTCTGAGGAACAGACTCTCTTTCTCCCCTGGAAAAAGGAGAGGTCACTGCTTTACAGCTGAAATACATCAGGAGCAGGAGAGGAGCCAACCTCAGCTCCTTAAAAGAGAGAAGCCCAATCACCTTCGTGTCACGAAGGGATGTTGCTACAGCCCTTTAGTGCTCGAGGTGCTCAAGAAGGCTGGACCAGAGTCAAAAACTAAAACAAGACATCACTAGAGCAAGAAATAAATTAAAATGAGTGAAAGAAAGCATTTGAGGAGATAAATAACTGCATGGCCCCAGCAGGCTCTGTGAGCGGAGACTGCACAGGAGGCTGGGTTGAGTCCAAACACTGCAGGGGTGATGTGTCAACTGTACCCAGAGTTGTCCCCTTCTCCCCACCATCATTTATTCACATCCTGACATTTGAGCACATCCAACAGCAGTGGGAGGGCAGAGGGAGCAGGAGCATGGGCACAGCTAATGGAAACGCTGACACCATTGGCAGGTGGCTCTTGGCTGTGCCAGGGAGCAAGCACCAGCCATGGCAAGTACATGCAGAGCAAAAAGGCTGACATGAAAACATGTGGTGTTTAAAGGCTGCTGCCTCTGCAAGGAGGAGTTTCACATTTTCACACTGGTGGGGTTCTTCACTCTGCATTAAGTGCACACTCAGCCTTGGCCCCACTCTCCCAATAGCCCTTGGTTAGCTGCATGTCATTGCGGGATGCGTTGTTACAAATAGTGGAAGACACAGGATACAATCTTTTCAGGAATAATGTCTAACCAATTATCCAACCTCCTAACAGAGCAGTGACAAAAAATTTCCTTCCCTGCTACTTGGTGCAATGCATTATTTTAAACTCGCTTCCCTCCTTCTCCACAGCTCATTGAAGTGAAGAGCTGTTTTCATGGTTAGTTTTCTCCCCCATGGATTTTTTCATAACAAGAATTATTTAATAACCCATCTGCTTCCCAAAGAGAGTGCCACAGCTCTCCAACAGGTACTTTCCAATGCTGGCTCATCAGGCAAGTTGGGTTTTGTCAGCAACAGAGATGGCAAAACCCCTGGTTACTTTTTCTTCCAGCCTCCTTCACGATGCTTTCCACTCCTCCTCCTCCATTCTCCAGTCTTCCCACTCATTGGCAGCCCCACTCCCCTTTTTACTGCACAGGTTGTAATTGGTTAGGGGGTGAGTGGTAAATCTGGTGCCGTGGTATGAAAAGCTACACAAGGACACCTGAAATGTTGCCAAACATTTTCACCCGTGCCAAAAATATTTATGAATAAATCAGTTTCATCACCACCCAACATTACCCTGGTTTTCTGGCATTGAGGATGAAAATAACTTAAACCGTTGGGCTTGTGGAAGCTCTGGAGGGGGACAGCTATGTATGTCTTTACTCTGAAATAGGATTTTTTTTCTGTGTCAGAAAATATGATTCATCAGGAGAGCATCTTTCAGGAAAGGAATGACTGTATTCCCCCCCGGCATCTCCATTGCTCGTGGGGATTCAAATTCTGGGAACGTGACTTAACCAAATAGAACAGTATGAAAAGCACTGAATCAGGGGGCATGAGAGCAAGCCACAACAGGCCTGTGGGTCAGTGTTCTCCTTCACACTCAGAAAAAGCTCTTTCTTCTCAATGCTGATTAAAAAACCCAGGTTTGAAAGCCCTGCATGCCACAGCCACCAGGTGGGTCCCATCACACCATCTCTAAGGGACCACGGTTATCAAACAGAGATGCCAGCATCTTTTAAACCTGATGTCACTG
Organism: Aegotheles bennettii; assembly: GCA_013398125.1. Classification (NCBI taxonomy): domain Eukaryota; kingdom Metazoa; phylum Chordata; class Aves; order Caprimulgiformes; family Aegothelidae; genus Aegotheles; species Aegotheles bennettii. The sequence goes on from VZRW01007950.1 coordinate 291,345, forward strand.
TTTTGTTTCATCTTCATGTCACCTTCTCTTGCAGAGACAGGGTGTGGTGGAATAACAAGTCTTCTTATTCATTTTTCCAGAGTTGGGACCAGCCCAGACTCATCCAGGGCTGAATTTCATCCAGCTCTGAATGAGGAATTTCCTCCCTACTTGTTTGTTTTCCTAACAACTCTGTGCTAGTCAGGACAAGTTTCACTTGTGCCCCACAGTGCTCCTGACTGGGAATGCCCTGAAAGACACCCTTGCAAATCTTTCATAGAAAATTGCTATCTAAATTATTATTAATGATAATTATTACTATTTTCTGCTATCATTTTCCCCATTATACCTGGACTTTTAATTTGGTTCCTACCTGCTTAAATTATCTTCTACCTCCTGGCAGGATGGAGTTCTTCCAGGGCTGCAAGAAGTGGCAGTGATAGATCAGGCTGACCCTGAGCCAGCTTTGAGGAGCACACATGGGACCACAGAGTGAAGGATGAACCTCTTCTCACATCCTTGCTGCATAACCATAAAATGGCATAAAACTAAAGCAAAGCAGGCACGGAGCAGCATGTGATCCAAGGGTGGGAGAACGAGCTCCTGATCTGGCCTTATCCTTCAGGTGAGAGATTCAGAAGCAGGTCCAGCCCCATGCTCACAGCAATGGGATGAGATTGTCCTCTCTGCAGGACCCTTAATCCATCAGGACACAGCCAGCATGTGTGAGGTGTAAGGCAGAGAGCCAAAGCTATGTGCATGTGGAGGTGCCCTGCACATCTGGCAGCATCTGGTACAGCCACTGACCAGCCAGTGCATGATGGGCTCAGTTCTGTGTTAAAAGCAGTGATGAATTGTGGGGTTTCCTCTCTTGGTGTTCAGGAAAAGCTGTGAGAGCAGAGCTAGGGCTGCTCACTCCTGGTTATTCTGGCATGGTGCTCATCTCCTTTGGGCCAACCCTTGTGTCCCCCATGCCAGCATCCCCAGCACCAGCCCATGGCCTGGCTTGCTGTACCCCACCATAGCAGGGGTGGGCAGCTCTGTGCCTCCTGGGGCAGGAAGCACCAGCTCTGCTCAGGAGCAACCCTTTGGTTTTGACACCTGTGGATTTTAAAAATGTACTGTCCTTCCAAGCGAGGACAAGTCCCAAGATGGAATTAATTAGTAGGATGGAGAGTGCAGATTTTTTTGCTTTTTCTCCCTCTGAAAATACCCAGAATACACTTTGTGCTTGGGAACCTTCTTAACAAACCTTTATTAAAAGTGAAACCCCCTGGCAAGTGGAATGATCACCCCAGGACAGGGGAGGGGTGGGAGAGGGACAGAGAAGCGAGTCCAGAGAAGGGCAACAA
>VZRW01007950.1:292835-304190 GCA_013398125.1 Aegotheles bennettii
GAATGGGCTGCCCAGGGAGGTGGTGGAGTCACCGTCCCTGGGGGGGTTCAAAAAATGAGTTGATGAAGCACTTGAGGCCATGGTCTGATGGTCTAATGGTTAGGAGTATGATGGGATAAAGGTTGGACTTGATGACCCTGGAGGTCCCTTCCAACCATAATGATTCTATGATTCTGTGATTCTATGAGGGCTGAGTCCTTCCTGAGCAGCCATGGAACACACCTCTCCCAAAGATTTCCAAAGTGTTTCTCAGCCCTGGGTAGATTTGGAAACCTCAGTCTCAGTGGGTGCTATTTTTCCCTCCTCAGAGTGATGGGAAGCCTAACCCACCTGTCCCCAACCACGAGAGATCAGCAATAGCGATAGGATGAGAGGAAATGGCCTCAAGTTGTGCCAGGGGAGGTTTAGATTGGATAGTAGGAAAAATTTTCTTCCACCTGAGTGTGATGAAATATTTTGCTACTGAGAGGACATAAGCTGTGTTGTGAGGACACAGTTATTTATTCAGCTCTGGCTGCTGGCATCTGACTTCCCCTGTTACCAGCTCATGAAGCACAGTCTGAAAGGTTTTTACTTTACTAGGCACGATGTTATTAAAGATTTATCAACAGCCACATGGCAGAGAGCTTTTCCTTACGACTACAGTGGCCTGTGTTCCAAAATAGAAAGGGCAGGTCAGGATTCACCTGAAATGCTCTTTTATGCCAAAAGAGCTTTTCTGGATTTAACAGTGGTGCTGCTGTGTACCTGTCCTGCTCCAGCCACTTGTGTCTTTTGCATTTGGCATTAATAATGCCCCTGTGAAGCAGATGAGTTCACGCTATAATGAAAATTACCCCTCCCCCAACTCCTAGAGTTTTGTAGCTTAATGGGGCTGTTTTATCACTCACATCAAAACCCTGGTGACATCCACGGAGAGGAACTCTGCACTGGTCCCTTCTTCTGGCACCAGGCACAAGACCTCTGCTGCAGTGGCAGAGGGGCTGGGCACCACACATCTGCTCATCCTCCTGGGAATAAAGCAGCTGCTCTCCCTCTTCCCCCAAAGAGCCACACGCCAGCCAGTACAAAAGGGGGGAGACTCACGTTCCAGCTCTTCAGGCAAAGACACTCCAAGGGAGGGCAAAGGATCCAGAGGACCTCTCTTGCTGATCAGCCATTGTCTCAACAAGGTATCATCCTCCATTGATGCTGACAACCCAGCTCCTGTTTAAGTGTTTCATGTGCTATGGGAAGGCATCGGGGCTCTGTGGTTCCTCTTAGCCCCCACAGAAAGTGTTGCAGCTGAGCACACCACCCAGGCTGCATGCCAGCAACTCCCCCTGAAGCTTCTCCTGCTACAGCAACACATTGCTTTGGTGGGACCCTTAACACTGCCCATGGCAGCACCTGGGCCCCCAGATCTCCCTTCGAAGTTTACCCAAAGAACAGGCCAGTAGCAAGTTTGCATGTTTTTCTTACCTGCAATCCCTTTTCGGGTGGTCAAAGTAACCCTTAAAATCAACATTGTGTCAAGGCCACTTTATACCAAGTAGAGGAAGGCCTCCACTCAAGTCTGATGGGCAATGATTCCCTGGACTACCAAAATGAGACAAAGTTAAGGCTTAACCAAAAGACATCTGGTCTTTGCACTGATGTGTCTGGTTTAACTTCAGATCACTGAACAAGTTAAGCAGAAAAACTGCAAAGAATTTTGAAAGCAGATGAAAAGGTTACAAATCTCACCACAAATACCCAAACCAAAAAATCAACCACCAGAGAGCAGAGACATGGAGGGAGTCAACTGGCAGACAGCAGCCATGGGAGGGCAACACATCATAGGGGCCATCTAGAAGGAAGTGCAAAGCATTAACTGCAAGAAAAACAGCAGCATTTTTTATGAGTACAGATTTTATTTCAATTTAATTGCCAGCTTCACCCCATTAAAAAAAAAAAACAAAAACAAGTTCCATTAATTTCTACAGAATTGAAGAAGATCTGTTAGGAGAGTGATTACAAAACCCAGGACCCGTGAAGTACAGCAAGCTGTTTGCATCTCTTAGTGCAATGCTGATGACACAGCCATGGCATGGCACCTTCCTGCAACGCTTGTTATACAGAACAGAGTGAAGAGCATTCACAACTGTGAATTCTGACCAAAGATGTTTTCAATTTATTACAGTGTGAGGGAAAAAAATCACACGTGAAAGAAACAAAAAGAGTAACTTTGCCTTGGCAGCTTTGAAAACTCTGGCCAGCAGCTATGAAGTCACCCAGTATGTCCCAGAATGAATCATCACCTCATCCCAGCTCTGGTTTGCAGGCAGATCGTACTTCACTGAGTACTTTAAATAGCGGTCTGGCTTTAAATAGAATTGTGCAAATTCATTGTATGATCTGTCACTTCGCTTCCCAGTGCTCTCTGCATCCCCATCACTCTGCCTTAACTCTTTCCATGGCTCGGGCCAGCTGCCTGCACACTCTGCTCAGGGGATTGTCACACCAGCTAACTCCTGTCCTTCCATCTAGGTAACCCCGACGTTATCACCAAGATAATCAGAGGCAGTTCAGCTTCATCTTAAATCAAAAAGACCATTCGTAAGAAAAAAAAAACAGGGAAGGAAGATGATTTTTGGCTAGGTATCAGGAGTCCTCCAGGCTGCAGAGTGTGGTGCTCATCCCCCTTCCTTGGATTCATGCACAGCAGTGAAGGGGTATGGTCCCTGGTGGGAGCTGCAGCACGTCCATGTGCAAGGCATTCACTGAAGGGCACAGCCTAAGCTGGCAGGGGAGCCAACTGCTTGATGACCTGCACACTCCCACCCTCTGGAGACCACAGCTTCTTTGCTCATCTTGTTCCTGAGAGCCATGTTCAGCCCTCCAGGAGAGCATCCCTCATGCAGTAACTGGCTCCTCAGCCCACAATGCCACTAAAGGCATGCTGCTGCTTCTGCTGTAGGGAAAAGCAAATGTTTCACTTCTTCGACCAGAGATGCAGAAGGTGAGAGTGGGTGTGTTTAAAACATAGATGCTTTTTATTAGCTCCTGTACACTTACTGTCCACAGCACAAGAACTACAGCTTTCACAAGAATGGCCTCTACTCTCTGCACATGTAACCACCTACTAAATTTTACAGCCAGGACGACTTTCCTGCACATGAAGTAAAGCACATTCCTAAATACCAGCAGAGTTTCAGCAGCAAATGGCAAGCTATTCTTGGCTTGACAGGGAAGCTGGAATTCTGCAGCTACACAGGCTCATCCAAGACCCTACTTGATTTGTTTCCAAGGAAATAACACGGCTGGCCGAGAAGGACCTGACTCCCACACAGGTACAGACAGGCTTCCTCCCGGAACCGAAGATGGAATTATCACTTCATCTGCTGTCTGCATGCACTGCATGAATGCACTCGTGGAGAAGTGGATTAAACCTCGGTATTTGCTCCTGAAAGAAAAATCTTTCAAGAAAAAGAATGTCTCCCAACCTACGCACGTGCTGATTTTATAGCTGGCCTCACTTTAAGTAGCACTACTAAAGGAACAGATTGTTTTCTATGCTTTGCTGTCAGGTTTTTTAACTAACAACACTGGGGTGAACCAAAGCTCATTTTTCCTCTCTCCTCCTAGCCCTAGCTCTGGGGATGAGCCCATCCTGGATTTTTCTTTCCCCTGCGAGGCACCTTCGTCTCAAGCAACCTCAGAGAGGGAAGAAATACCTTTAGTATTACCTTTAGTAAACTTTCCTATTCCACACGGTTTTCAAGGCTCAAGAAATCCACCCAGTTTAAGGAACTGGGAGGACAATGTCCTGCTGCACAGCCAGCACATTCCTGGGACAGTTTTATCGACCCAAGAGGGCTCCAGGTGCTGTAAGGCCCCCTTGAACCAGTAAGGACAGCAGAATCGCACCTTCAGATTAAATAAGGCATCAGTAACTTCTGTAGGTGTCAGTAACAGCTCACAATAATTTGCAAGCTGTTATTTAAAGAGTAACATGGTGGATAGTCTAAACAGAAAGAAGCTGCTTAGCAGCAACAAGGCCTCTGTTTCTGCTTTAAAATGAGATGTGACTGTTGCAATTACTTTGAATAACGTTTTTTTGTATAAAATGAAATATCTCCAATGAGGTTTCAAAGTTGACTTCAAGGCAAAGATTTAAAATCCCTTTAGATTTCAGAGGTACGTTTTCTAGTCCCTTAAAAAGAGGCTGCTAAGTCAAAGTAAAGTAAGCAGCAGTGGGCAAAGACACATTTTATTTCAAACATTCTAAAGTGGAGCTGGTTTGCAGGAGGAAAAAAAAACCAACCTGTTGTCACCTTAAACACAAGGCAAGGCAGAGAGAAAACAACAGAATACAATTAAAGCACTGCCCAAGATGGAAGGCAGCATAACAGCAGATCCTTGTGTAAGAAGGGCAGCAGAGCCCTGCGGTTGGCCAATTCTGTAAGGGAGAAGTGCTCAGCTCCATCACTGTTTCCTCTCTAGTAAGAGTCCCGGTGGAGATTAGATCAAAGAGATTGAAGAGCTGGGGGGTGGAGCCAGGGGAAAAGAAGTCTAAGTAAACTGCTCTGGGTGTTATTTTGGTCACATGGCATTTGTCTCATTCCATGTTTCACATTGCAGCACTCAGGCTATTAAGTGTTTATAATACCCCTTGGTCCACTGCTGATCTTAAGGTACATCTGAATACACAGAAAGCTCTTCTGTGGACTGCTGCACAGTTACACCGGGGGAGCCGAAGGAAATTCTGGCCCTGCAGTCAAAGGAGTGGCCACAGCTGTGTACAAACAGCCAAGTCAGTGTTACCACGCCTGGTGGAGGCACCCTTCACAGCATAAACCCAGCAACTGGGAGCTCACCTCCCCTGAGTCAGACTAAACACTGAACCAAACAGCTTGTGCTGACTTACAGCGTGGCTGCAGTGTTATCCCTGCAGCCCGTTTCATTTCACTTGGGTGTTTCAAGATGAGCTGCACTCACACCAGCTATGACCGTTAAGACACACAGTCTGTTCTTGAGATTTGACCTAATGAAGACTGTGGCTACCTGCAGATGCAGTTGGCTCATGTCCCAGCCACACTCCAATGCCACAGGTAAAAATGTTTTATCAGGATAAAATCAGGGTCCCCTCTGAGCCTTATTTTATCTCTCGAGATGTTTCCCACAAATACTCTCTGGGTCTTTCATTTGAAAATTTGGCTCTGTACTCCTTTCCTCCCTTGGTCTACACGCTTGCTACTATATCAGGTGAGTGTTGTCCTGGAAGGAAGTACAGTTATTACAAGATGATTTACTCTGGAGAAGATTTTTAAAGCATTAATAAAGTTTGAAGCTGGAAGACAATTCCCAGCTTGACTCGTTTGAGAAAACCACTCCAAATGACTTAAAATTTCACACGGGATCCTCCGGTGCATGGTAACTTTTAATATAGCTGCAACTTTTATTCAGGTGACATTTGATTTGATCTGGAAATCTCTTCATTCAGTCAGTGAATACAGAGCCACAAAGCATAATTTTCACCAAGTACAGGGACACGGTCTCCCCATGCTCTTTATACTCTTGAGCAGGTAACTGAAGAACTACCTACTGAAAATGTAATTCCTCACAGCCAGCTCAGAACTACCACACTTCCCATATGGAAGAGGAAAGCCATTTGTACTTAGCTAGGCAGGACCAAGGTCAGGCTGATAAAGCTAAGAAACCCAAGCTGCTTCACTTGCAGCCCTAACTGCCTGCACCTCCCTCAAGAATTTTAGTCTTACAATGGTTTCTGCAAGTTTTTCAGGTTTCAACTCACAGAAGAAAAACATAACATCATCAGATGACATTATGAACAACTGCAGGCTCTTCAAGTATACACATGTTGGCCATAAAAAAAAGTCCCAGGTAATGCCACTTAAATCCCTGCAAAATATTTTGGATTCCTTCAGTTTCTTAGATATACAGACTGAAAAATGGTTCACAGGAAAAGGAAAAGCTAAACAAATCTGAAAAATTTGCTGCAGATCAGACATTCCAGTCCCTGGAACCCTCCACGGGCTGGGAACCAGTCTGCACCAGCTTCAGCATGTTCAAACTACGGCCAATAGCCAAGTGTGAACATGAACAAGGCAGGCTGGGATGAGGCACGAACAGGAGAATTAGAAACTATGGCAAGTAGTAGGCATAAAGTATCTGGCAGTGATAAACTGCATAGGTGTCAGCGCCCACCTGAGCTCAGGCAGGAAGTATAAAGGATCTAGAACAAAACAGACAATCCTGAGATGGAGATCCATTTCTTAGTAAGGCTTTGAGTGCATGTGTTTTAAGTGCTTTTCTCAAATTAATTACCACAAAAGACAGGCTAGCAGTCTTTAAACAGCTGTGATCCTTCATTTCAATATAAAACATGTAGGCAAACATGGCTTAAGACCCATGATCATGTAGGATATCATTTTGAAGTTTGTATTAAAAATATTTCCTATCCAAATGATAAATATTTTAAAATAAGCGTTTACAAAAATAAATGGTCCATTCCCATAAGGAAGGATATATATAGTTGAAATTCTGAATACATCTTGAGGCAACATAATTATTGATGAAGCTAGTTAATAAAATCTTTGGTATGAGAGTATAAGACATTAATATTCATGCACCGTTGTCTTCCCTTGGCAGGCATAGTGTGCAGACAAGCGAAGAGGCAGCTTTTCCTTAATTTCTTGATAAGTCTTCCAAATACACCATACAAATATTTCTAACGTGTCTTCTTATGATAATAGGAGAAAAGCCCAAGATTCTCCTGGCTCTTTCTACAACTTTCGTATCTAAAACAGAATGAAGATGGGAGGAAAAAGAGAAAGTGGACACAGTTAAGTTTCAATCTAGCTAGTAAACAGCATCACAAAAAAAAACACCAATGAAAAAAATTACTCTAGAGAAAAGCCCTTTTCCTTCAATATTGCATACAGCAACTGTCAAGACAGGGTAACAATAAACCTGTTAGGATTCAACGCTGCAAATTCAGACACACAAAGAGGAGCGAGGTATGGAGGCAGCTTCACAGCACTGCACGGGATGGTGCCAGCCTGGAACACCACATCCAGGTCTGGTGGCCCTGTTACACATGGGGGATTGAGACACTGCATAGGTACAGGAAAGAGCCTCAAAAACTGGAAAAAAGGGACTTGGAACAAAAGACTTAGAGAAATTAGTTGGTAATTTTAGCAAAAACAAAGACAGAGAGCTTACTTGAGGCACAGGAAGAAAATATGAAATAGCTGGCACAGAAACAAGGGGCTTAGGGGGTCTGCAATCTGGTAAAGAAAGGCTTAACCAACTGATAGGCTGGAGCTGAAACCAATTCAAACTAAGAATATGACACACACTTCTAACACTATGGACAACTAAGTGGGGTCAAGGGAAGTGATGGATTCTCTGTTCTTTTGGTATCAGCCCTGAATGCTTTTATGAAAATGCTTCTATTAAATGGTGACAGAACCTGATGAAGGGAAGTGATGGCAGCTAAGGAAACACATGGGTTAGCCCCAAAGGTCTAACGGTTCCCTTTTAGCCTTAAACTCTATGGACAGTCCAGCCGAGGGACTCTGATCTGGGAATGAAGGGTAACACAGCCCAGACTTCCACACCACCTTAAGACCATGAACTTAATGTTATTGTAGCCTACAGCTCTGGGGAAAAAAAATGTAAAGAACAATGTCCAACTGTAACTGCTGTGATTGGGGTACAAGGAGCAGAAGGCACTAAACCAAAACAGAGTTTGGATTCTGCTCCCTTTTTTACTGCGTGAAGACTGGCACTTCCCACAGCACCGTGCGAAGACATGAGAGCAAGTGACTCCTCTGAATCACCTACCCTCTCCCTCTGCATCTCTCCCACTAGCACTGACTCACTGCTTCACTGAAGCTGATCTATGTGGATGCATCAATGCACTTTCTGCTAAGAGCTGCCACTCTCACTGCAGCGTTGGGTGAGTGGTAGGTAGGACTGTGAAAAGGAGCAGGAGCTCTGCTCTGCTGGCTGCTGTGAAGCAGGTAACATTCAGCCAACAGGAAGAGCCAAACCCAGAGCCAGCAACAGGGGCAATGGTGGTAGCTGCTTGTGCTCAGCAAATCGAGCCAGTGTCTTCTAGTCCTGGCACTGGTCATGCTTCAACCAGCTCCCAAGGGATGTGGAAGCCAGGTTTGGGTCTGTCTCTTGACTGTTGGGAATCATGACCCATTGCTATAGTAACAGGAGCTCACGTGACTATTGTCTTTAAAAAGAGCCCCTGTTTGTGGCATCCTCTGTAGGCAAACTATCCATTATTTATTTATATCTCGGCATGCCCGAAGTGCAATTTGTATCCTAACCTCATTAATGAATGAGGACACCTTGACCTGCTCTATTAAGTAAGCCATGTCAGATCGAGAGGCACACTCGTCTCCCATCACATGTTAAAGTAAGGCAAGAGAAAAAACAGTGGATTACCTGAATTACAGCAATACCAGAACAGTGCAAAGCCTGCAGCAATGCTAAAACAAGCAAAGAAGAACACTGGACCTGAGGAAAATGAAAAAGGAAACACATTAAGACAGAACAGAGTGAAAGTTTAGCTCAGTTCATAAATCATCAATTGCTATTAATATGCATAATTAAGTGTATTCAAATGAAGGTAACACATTCAAAATTACATGTGTTCTGTAGCTAATGTACTATGAAGCACATTTACTACACTGTAATTAATTTTTACCACAGTTGCTTTGACACCACTCACTGTTCACCTCTGTTCCTCTAGCTCTATGCTGTGAAATTGAAGTGAAAGCTTCCTTAGATGTTTTTTCACTGTAAAACTTTGTGCAAAAACCCCTTTGAACATTACAACAAAATACTAACCAGACTTGTGGGATCTCACCAGACAGTGTAGCATTTTACTCTCTAGAAAGCCCCCACTGGGCCAATGCACTGCCTGTGGGTAAGAGTACATTGCATCAGACTGCAGCCCCTTAGAAGCAGATTTTTAGGGTTTCGTTTTTTCTCCCACAGATGTTACACAAAATCCACTTTCACGACAAGAGCAAAAATTCTTGTTCCTGTTTACAATTCTGCTGGAAGCTGAAATGCAGAGCCACACACACACCTAAAAGAAATCTCTCACTTGAAAAATTTCCCTTCGTGTGCCTGCCTGGAGTTATGTGCAGCTTAATGCTGATGGTCAGTATTGATGTGCAATAAAACCTTTCTAATTCATACTTCTCCACAGACAAAACCTCATAGAGATTCATATCTGCTTCTTTATTATCTAACATTCTATTTGTATTTAGTACTTCACTATGAATATGGCTACAATTAAACTGCATCTGTCAATTTAAGGACAAATGGACTGCAGATAACAAGTTAGTGGAGCTGCCCATGTGGACAAGGACACTGGAAAAACAGCAAAGGAGCAAGGATTTGGTTGCTCCTTTGGAAGCAGTCTCTCAGTGAGGGTGGCTAGCAGCCAGGCAATCTCCAGCCTGAGGCCAGCTCTTCCATCAGCATGAGTAAGGAGAGAAATTTTTTCATTTTCTTATTTCCAAGCACTTTCTCTGTCCTGTACTGTTATGCTTCTGTCAGCAATAGCAATGTGAAATATATGAATAGCAATTTGGTTCAATATTCAAAGTAACGACACCACAGGCAAAAATATACATTAAGTTAAAGTGTGCTTCTGCCCCTTGTTTCATTTTTCTCTCAGGCGAAAACTGGCAAAAAGGCATAGTTCATAGAAGATGCTTTTATTCTCTCATAAGTGTATCAAAATTTCTAAATAAAATATCAATTAAACTTAAATGATAAAACAGTTCATTATAAATTTTGAAAATTCGTCAGCTTTCTTTCAGATCTTGAATTCCTTTTCAAAATATCTTTCAGTGAATAAAATATTTGCCCGTGTAATCTGGATACTGAGCAGAGGAATGAGAAAAAAATTAACACGATTTCCTAAGAAAAATATATTTAAGTTCACCCTTGCTCATCTTCCTTTCTGTCCTTGTTTTCGGATGATTTGCACTTGAAAGCTCAAAAAAATGAAAAAAATTGAAATTTATATAAAAAATTATTGATGGCCTTATGCAAAATGACAGCAGCAGCAGCTGAATAGACCTTACTATTCAAGCATTGAAGAAATCACATGAAATTAAGAGTTTAGCTATAACAGTGCAAGTAAAAATACCATTGTAAATATTGATTAAACTCTACAGTCTCTTGAATTTCCTGGCACTGGTTTGCTCAACAGCAGCTCAGTACATTATCCTCCATTAATTCCACTTAACTTGTGACAGTAAAGACATCATAAAACAAACAATTTGTTACATGAAATGCAAATTACATGATAAAATAAATTGCATCATAATCTGAAAAGCCATTCCATCCGGTGACACTGTAGGCATTTATTTACCCCTGTCATTTAGCATATATTTCTCCTTGTCATTGTCTATCTCTGTGGAATCTGTGGTTTCTAGAAATAAAAGCAACACATGAAAAGTTAGTACTCAGCTCAAGCAAACAAACGAACATAATCAGCATGTGCAAAATTGTGCAAAACAACACATTACAGAAAAATATCCCACTTTGACATAAAATATTAACCCCTCCAAAAGTAAATCATTTCTATAGTTAAATCTGGACATGTGTTGATCAAAAGACAGGCACAGTCATTTGAATGCACCTATAAATAGTTGCAGCAACACCTCTGATCTGGTTAAGCACCAGCCACATAAGTAACATTACACTCATTTCCCAAGTGAGGAAAGCAGGAGCTAATGCTTCCATAATGCCAGAAATTGCCATTGTAATAAATGCAAACTATTTGTTAATATATGTGCTAATCTGAAAACACCCCTATAATTCAATGCATCACCATTCTTCCTGTTCTTGAGTAAATCTCTGGGCATTAATGTATCTGGCAGATGAAGCACTTGGAGCAAACTGCTTGGCACAGATTATTTATCTGAATTGTGGTCTCAGCTGAAGACGCGTACAACTTCTTTGACAGTCTGTAGATACTACTGCTAACATTTGGGGCAAATAATCTTTGCCTCTATCTTTCTGTGAATTCTAGTAGAAAAGGAGGCTGACCTTACGACATGGTGCAATAAAGCTGTCTCTGCTTTGGGCAGAAAGACCTGCAGCTCTTTTAAAGGTGCCTTTGCCATGCAGATATGGAGATAACATTGTCTGCAAAAGGTGTGTGCAACACCCAAGAACACCGCTGTCACCATAACGAGAAGGAATGACTTTCCTTTAATGCATCATGAATCTGCAAAACAACTTTTTTAGCCAAACCTCATTGTGGTGAAGAGGGAAAGGGAAAGGGAAAGGGAAAGGGAAAGGGAAAGGGAAAGGGAAAGGGAAAGGGAA
>VZRW01007950.1:304196-314755 GCA_013398125.1 Aegotheles bennettii
GAAAGGGAAAGGGAAAGGGAAAAAGCGAGAGCTCCAAATTTGGCTGTCAATAGGGAAGAATTTTAAATGACTGGGTTTCAACTGATTTCCTTCTTCTACATGACAATCTGGAGCTAGGTGAGGTGCCTTGGAAAACCACCCTGTACACCCAGTCAGCAAGGAGGACCTGCTGTCAGCAGCCAACGTTAGATGGTGAACGTCTGTCTCCCATGCTAAATACTGCCCTCTTGATGGGGCGACAGGCATGGCATTCAAGCAGAACAGAAACATCTGAAGCACTTGACTGCAAAGCTCGAGAGTCACTGAAGCAGAAAGGACTGCTGCAAAGCCTTCACGGCACACTCTGTATCAATGGCAACCTTACACAGCTGGCCCACTCTGAGGGACATCCTCCCCATGTACTCTAGCTAAGAAATCCTCACACGTGACAGGGCAGCACAGCCTAATCTCTGTGTTTTGCCAGGCTGTTGCTGCGTGGGGCTGATCTGATCCCTTATCTTTCTAGTCCATGTCAGCACTGAGAGAAATAAAAACCTTTTCCAAATCACTTGGAAGCTCTCGTTTGGCTCCATTAGCTTTGAAGCCACCCATGCCGTGTGCCTCACCCACCCTCTAGTGGGATGCCCAGACATTACTGAACATTGCACTTGCAATATTGTACCCGAGGCAAAGAAATTCATTCTAGCACAAATTTTAAAGTTGTTTTAAAAATGAAACCTTGGAAAGGCTGTCCTCTGTAGAACACATTTTTCATATGTACAACTGGATGTAATCTATTACAGAACTCTGCCCTGGACATAGCCCATCAGTGTCCTCATCAGTAACTATTCCAGGTGCTTGTTTCAGTTCAATCTGCATTCAGAATGAAGTTCCCATGTTAGGGATTCCCTTTTGTCTTCACATTTACAAATTCTTGTGTCAATTCTGTAAAATGCTCTGTGCTGAATTTGACAAACTATTACAAATTTAACAACTACTGCTATGAGTAACATTTGAGTAACATAAAAACAGGTTTGAAGGATAATGCCTTTAATAACCAAAATGTCCAAGTTCACTTAAATGAGAAATAATACCTCATACTGAAAAGGGAGCTTTTCCTGGAGAATAAAATTGTTTGCACTTTTAGCTTAAAATGTTGCACAGGTATTTATTGACCATTCAACCCAGGATGCAGACATTTGTTTTAGTTACAGACCTCTTAAGAAGCAGCAAAGGTATTAACACAATTATCTCATTATTTCCTTCTCAGGTCAATACAAGGAAACTGCAGAATCTCAGCATGTAGTAGTATTTTAAATTATTGATAGTAGTTATTTACATTATTTTCATCCTCCTTTGGAAGGTAACATAAGAGAGTGTACTAAGAGACAGATAATTTAAAGCTTTATGATGGGTACTGGAGTCCCTTTGCATAATGCAACAGCAGCAAAACTTTTGGGGCACCATGAACAGGCCAATTTTTTTCTGTGAAGCACTTCTAGCACATGTAATTGTTACATGCAGTCTGCACATGGGAAGCCCTAACCCTGCCTACTTACGTGGCTACCTGAGCAAAAGCTCTCAGGAGTAACCATGTAAATTAGGTGCAAGGACAAGCATTATACTTGACAAGTTTATTCTCTAGCTAAAAGTGAAAACATCCCGCAGACACCCTACGCAAGTTTCCTTTCAGCTGGTTTGTCCAGGCATGACAGCAGCACAAGGCAACGGGAAGGTTCATCTTCGTAACACCTGTACAATTTCCAGTGTGAGTTCTATGGATCCAGATGAACTTGGTCACAGCTATGCTATTTCTAGTACCCAACTGAATTCAGACCATCCATATGGGATGCAGTCAGGCCTTGGTTACTGTGTACACATGTATTATGATACATTTTCAGAAATGGCTTGAGAAGGTGTTATTGAACATTAACAGAGCTTAAACTCTTAAATCATCACACTCTTGAAATTTTATTCTTAGTGACTACACTAAGACTTCTTAAGTTGCTCTTTATTAATAAAGGCTGTCTGCTGCCTTATATTTAGCCTGACAGAAAAACCTGTTCCTCTTGAGCTCTATCCCAGTAAAAACAATAGATTCAAGACTATCTGATTTAAGAGCCTATGCCCTCAAAGGGCATGACTTCTGCAAGGTGAATATCAGATGAAAAGCACTGTGTTAAAGCTGCTGTGAGGCTGAATCAACTGGGATGCATGCTCATCCGAGATTCCCAGGCTGGGATGGGCCCAGACTTTCCCAATTCAAGAGGGTTCAGGTATGGATGTGGAGACCTGGGGTAATTCTGCAGCTTCCCTGTGCCTGCAGGAAAATGGTGCAGTCTTCCACCAGTACGTATGTGTGCTGGATAAATACAAACCTTTTTCTTCAAACTGAAAGGCAAAATGAAACTAGACCATGCATTACCTTCAAAGCTAATTACACTTTTAAGTGCTTTTTTCGCTCCAGAAATAAGAGGTATAACTGTTTTTTTTAAACCTATGGACTTTTGGTGTAACAGTTTAAATCTCACTGCATAGACCCATATGTCTAAAATTACCCCTGCACCTAACTGTGTAGTTTCTTACAATAGAAATCAACTGATCAGGGAAGCATTAGTGCTGTTAAATACTTCATAAAGATTTCTTAAACTCCAGTCCCTTTGCAGCTTCATTAACTTAAATGTGGGAACTTTCCCTCAAGCTCCTCAAGCCATTTCAGTATGTGGGATGCCTCAACTTATTTCCCATCCATTTGGAACATTGTTGTTTTCTCCAGTTTGTTAGGTAGGGGCACGGCGGGGAGAGGAAAGAAACACCAACACACAGCATGCATTATTGCAGGTTGGCAAGCCAGGCTTGATACTTTTCCTTAAAGAAATAAGCTCCTTTGCAGTGTAGAATCAAACCTGTTTGGGCCTCGGTCCTTCTGAATTACATGCATGTATGTTTGGGGGGCAGCTTTACAGACATCAGTCAGATCTGTCAGCTGCACAAAACAAGTCCCAAGAGACTAATATTACAGTTCATCACTGCAAGGGCCTATGAATGTTTGCTTCATGTTAAACTAGACACAAGTAGGAGATTTATGGATTGAGGGAAAGCCAAGCTTCTGGGCCACCAGAGCTTCAAGCTTAACAAATTTGAGGTTTGTAATGTCCTTAGGTGCTACAAGTCAGCATAAACACAGAGGAAGTGAACAAGGCATTAAGAAGCAATGGTTATGAAAAGAGAATTGTACTTCATATGAGCTGTATTGCTGTCTTACATGTTGCACTTAAACCATTTTAAAGACATATTTCATATATCAAAACAGTCAAAGAGTTTTGGACTGCCCCATAGTCAAGTAACAAGAACTATGCAGTCAAATCCCCTTATGGCTTTTGGAAAATTCCAGTCAAAAGGAACTAAAGTATACCCCAAAAAAGCTCATTTGAAATGAGGTTTTGTAATAAACTGATGAGGAAATCCACAACTCAATCAACTTACAAATCAACTTACTCAAGATTTTCCTGCTTGGCAGGTCATTATACAGGTGTTCAGCATTGATCTGTAAAGCCCTGTAAAACTCTTGACAGTGTCTTTCTCCTTTCTTTTGAAGGTGCTTTATCAGATCTGAAAGCCTGGTATGGAGTGATGCCTTTGGATTCCTGAACTGTAAGAGAAAATTATTCATCAGAAGAGAGATCAGAACAGCCAGAGAACAATCTTACATTACTTTACAGTATGCCAGGGAGTGGAGATATGGAGCTTGTTTCATATTTGCTAAAGGAATGGGCCAAAAAAATAAGGGGAACCTGAAAAAGACATTGCACAGCAACCTTCAAGACACCTGAGCTCCATCTGGTCAGCACCTTAATGGAGAGCATATTGCCTCTGCCTTCCCCCATTCTTTTCTCTGTCCTGATGAAGTGACAGCTACTCTGCATTTGATGTTTTCTCTGCCTTCAAACTGGCATGGTATTTGCTATTCAAACATTTGATTCTGACAGCTGTTGATAGAAAATATCAACAAATTTTATAATAAAGTTTTATGTTTTCAAGTTTTCCCTTAGTTGCCTAGTAATGATCACCCAAATGGGTTCTTCACGCTGCTTGTATTAGTCCCAACACTGGAATGTTCATCATCCCCAGATTACATGTTTCATTGTTTCCAGCAGAGTTAACTGCTGCATACCTGATGCAATATGTAGAAATTGTCATTACTCTGGCAACATGGCAAGCAGCTGCAGAAGAAAGTACTTTTTTTCTGTAGTCCAAAATGTGATGAATATTAGGAGCCCTTACAAAGAGAATGAAAACATGTACCCAGCCTTACACACAGCAAACTGATTTCAGCTTATCTGGAAAACATCCAAAGCCATTCTCAGCAAAGCATTGTATTTCAGACCACTACAGTAGATAACCTTTATAGCATACTTAGGATCAGCTCCTGCTCTATGGGGACAGGAATTCAACATACTTTATACAACACTCCTTGTTCTGACAAAATTCCCACAAGGTCTACTGGATATAACTGAGATTGTAAGCTTCCTAAACACTCAATGGGGTTGACAGAAACTTGCCTGAGGCAGTTCATTTCTGCCTGCTAAGTGCAGAAGTCACAAATTATGTTTCACAGATTCTTTATGCATTTATTATGAAGCTGTTGAGGGAATCAGATGATCTTTAATTGGGCATGTCACACTGTTTATCCTAACTGTGTGGTTACACTGGCTCAGCTGATGATCTAGCACTGCTCTACACCACCAAAACTCTATTCGTCCCCATGGATTTTTATTCTGACAGCATTAGATCTATTTTTCCTAATGTTAAAATACTGATAATGCCAAAACCCCAACCCTTGTGCAGACAACGAAGTCAGCAGAGGGCAAGCACCAACTGTTGTAGGGTCTGGGAAGCTTTTAACTGTCTTTAACTTTTACTCCACACAAGTTTAAAAGATCTTTCTTCCTAAAAACAGCCACCCATCTTTGAAAGCTTCATGCCAGGGAGGGCAGCCTTCCTCCACACATTGCAGCACCACTGGAAGATGTTACAAATTCCATCCACTTCCCACAGCTCCCACACTTACAGGTGGACTAATGGGCCCTGCTCTACCAATACTCAAGAGTCACTAATCACATTAATCAGCAACTAAGACTGAGGTTAGAATAGATGAATTTGTGGAGGCAGCACAAATGATCTGACATGATACTCCATGCTGACTCACGTGAGGTGGCAGGCACACAGGGCATCTGGTCACATGATGGGTGCAACTCTTCCCATGGAGTGGTTATAACACATCATCCTTCTGCATGCATGGCATCAGATGTCATGGCAGGCACTGTGCAGCTAAAGAGAGTGCTCTCTCTCATAACCACTTGGCACAGGGAACGTGCCAGCCATGTGACTTCTCCTCTGATATGAGATCTCAGATACAACTGGTCAACAAGTAAGAGGTGAGGAAGATTGGCTGCACATGGCACCAAGAGGCAAGCTGGGAAGAGGGCAGCTGAGCTACTGGCTAGCAAAAACAATGCAACATTCAGAGATACAGTAAAATTAATCAAATTACCTTTTCTGCTTCTGCATTGGTAAGAATTTGGGGGTAGACTCTGTTAAGCTGAAGAATAATTTTATCAACCACTTGTTCATTCAGTCGGCTATTGCTTGTGAGGAAATACATGTCGTGTTGCAGCCGATGACAATAGGACTGATCTAGAGATAAAATGATACAAAGAACAAACCACAGCAGTTAATTAGTAAGCCATTTTTAAGTTCTGTGAATGATTAAATAGCTAAAATAAAGTTACCACCATCACGTAAGTTTAGAAAGCTAAGCTACCTGTTGGGCAAAAAAACGTAATAGACACGGACTTTCAAAGACTCATCCACTTAAAATTGCACACATCTGAACTCCTGCCTGGTCACTCCTGCTGCCTCTCTCTTTCCAAAGGGAAAAGGTTCTGAATTATTTAGGCCTCGAGCACTGATGGATATGTAACCAAATACAGTCCTAACGTCGTTAAATCACCAAAGATAAATTTTCTGTCATTTATGAAGTCAGATTATAGAGTTAAAAAAAATATAAAACATGTTAGTTTTAATGTAAATATGTATTTAATAGAGAGAGGTTCTCGCTAATGTAGAATGGTAAAATGACATAAATTTGGCTTCAAACTATGTACATTACTGATACTGGTATGCAGCACAGGGCTGGTCTCTGCCTGCTGCTCAGCACTTAACAACTGCAGCACAGCATGGGTTGGGATGGCTTCGGATAGGACGCAGACAAACTCACACAGCTGGGCAAAGCAGGGGCTGACTGAGCTGCAGTGATTTGGCCCTAACACCACCCAACCCTCCCAAGAGTTCACAGCTGCCTTCAGCAACTTGCCCAGTGGAAACTGCCCAGACTGAAACAGAACTGAACATCAGGAACAGCATCTCTGCCAAAGATCCACAATGTTTTTTAGGGAAGGACTTCTGCCTTCACTTCATGTGGGAGTGGGGAGAAAGGACATTCCAAAAGCAGTACATTTTTACTGTGGAAGTACACTCAAATACACATACAAATACAACACATCTTTTTCTATTAACCCAGACCTCTGCAAATACACAAATCTGGACTAGCTGTTATTTTAGGCACCATTTCCAATGTGACAGCAGTGGATTCTGCAGGAGCATGGCTTTCCTACAGCTGTTTGTCTATAGTCCCTAGATTAAGATACAGGCACAGACTGGTTCCACAGGTTACTGTGCCCTTATATTTAGAAAGAGAATGTCTATGACTGTGTCTGAACAAAGTCTTACACTGCCAGTGCAGCACTTTATAACTGAGCACCATAAAAAAAACCTAAACCATCACCACCACCTCCATGGCATCCCTGGCACGTTCCCCATTTAAAGCAAATGCATGGGTTTTATGGTATTCTGGCTATCAGAGAATATATAACCATCAGCCCTTTGTGCCTTGCAATGTAGAGAAGATAAACAAAAGAATGAAGGAAAAGAGCCAGAAACCTTTGGCATGATGCACTGCACCTACACACAGCCCTCACCCTTTCTATATCATGATTGGGATTTTTTGTATTACACTATCCTTTTTCTGTATCTGTGCAGCATTAACAGCATTTACAAGAGAGGGTTCAAGCAAACCTCTCAGTGTGACCATCACACACTAGTAACTTCCCCAGTGCCAGCATCACTCCTATTCAAACAAGAACACACAGCTATGGATACTGCATAGAGAGCTGCAATTCTACAGGCACGACAGAATTTCAGTTACATTCTTATTTTTTATACCAACACCATATTATTTCCATGTGTTTCTAATGCCTTGCTTTTCCACAGTTTGCTGTCAAGGCAGCTTTTTAGTGTACTGTCAGAAACACACTGCCACAACACACTTGCTGTGCAACTCCCTTTTGTTGCAAGAAGTTCCATGTTATCTGATTCAGGGCTGAGATCAAACTTCTCTTCAAATCAACTCCCTGGCATGCACCAAAGGCTGAGCCAAGGATCAGGAGACTGTGAAGCTGTGTCTGTTTAGGTAAACACTTTTTGGAGAACGAAGTGCCACACTCCCTGCAGCTTACTCCTCCTTCTGCCTCAGCTATATGATTTGTAGTGATTCTCAGCGTCATCAACAACTCTGTACCTTCTGCAAACTTACAAAAAAATATGCATTAAACCAGGGTCTTACAGCTAGCAGAGCAATTAAACGTCAAATAACACTGACATTCAACCAACGAACCACAGCAAGTGCTAAAAGCATGACAAGGATCCAGCAGAATGAATATACAAAGTAAAATAAAAGCAGGCTCAAACTGTCATCTCCTTCCCTGCTTCTTGTCCTGTTGTTGCCTTGTCCTTACTGATCCCCACACAGGCAGCAGGCAGAAGTCTATAGCAGCAATTACACCAGTGGAGTTAACTGTGACCAACTGAAGATCACACTTAAGCCAAGGTCATTTTCCCAACAGGAACACTCCATGGTGTCACAGCACTTTTCATTTACACATACTCATTAAATCATCACCAGTTTTACCAAGGGCTTTTTGCTGCCATCTGAAACCTGCATGCTGGTGCACTGTACCATGGGCATAAGCCCCTCTGAGAATTCAGGCGTGGCTGTGTTTTCTTCCCATCCAAGTCAAAAGGCTGGAGAAGAGAATGAAGCAATGCTCTGGGCCTCTCTGGCTCCTGTTAAACTGTGCCTGCCAAGGACAGGTCTTACACCTGGCTCAAGCAACATGCCTCTTCCATCCCATGCAATGCTCCATTTTTAAGAAGCACCCATGAAGCATCCCCCTTCCCACAGAGATGTTTCACCTGCCTGCACCTTCATCTCCTCCAAGTTACTTCAGTTCATTATTTAGGATGGGTGCAAAGTTTAAAACTTCCTGACAAGCCGTTATCAAGCTCAACACCCGTTCAATAAAAGCACAGCAGAAGTATTTCACCCTTCCAGTATCACACCTCTCTCTTCTGAAATCTTTTGTCTCTCCTCTAACTCCGAGAAATCTCTGCCCAAACCACACAAGGAACTGCCTTCAGGCTTCCTGTAGAACCACAGAAGTGAAACTTCCCACCGAGACAGCTCACCGATGCACAACTGTGCCTCAGCTACTAAATGGAAAGACAACAAAGAAAAATGCCCCAGCAGTCTGAGCAGCTGGAACTTGGCACCCTGCTCTGGAGCAATGGGGGTATCTGGAAAGCACATGTGTTCATTTGAAGCCACCATGCAATGCTCCGGGGCCCAGCCTGGCCCAGGAGCTCTGGCACCTTTGTTATGGCATGGACCTGCTCCCATGCACCACCACTCATGGCCCAGTTATAAACGTAGAAACATGTCTGTGCCATGTGGTTTTATAATCACTGCTCATGAGCAGCAGCTTTTTAATATCAAACACTATTTTAAAGTAGCAGAAACCCCACACCATGAAGCTTCACAACTGCAGCAAAGCTACTGATGTGCTGTCACATCTCATGAATGTAGGGAGCGGTTGTTTGGGATATTTTGCATATCCACCTTTTATCTCACTGCCTCAAAGAGACAACACATATTACAAGGAAAATTTAAAATCTTTATGCTAGAAACACTTTGTTTTTAAGCAGGAGTCCTAAATAATGAACTGAAGCAGCTGTGTTTCTTCAGGAAAGTACAGTCATGTTGTTAGCCAGTACTTGCCTTGAAAGTTCAGAGCAGCCAAACTGGGAGACCAGGTCAATTAACCACAGCTTACAGCTCAGGCAGGGCATTGCCAGGCATTTTAACACCCTCAGGCAGCAGGAGGACTGCACCGAGGTCAACATTTGTAATTTGATGTTACTGCAGTTATACCTTGTCCTCCGCCAGAACACTGATCTAGCTTAGGCTTGCTCAAGCACGCAGAGAAGTCTGTGGGTTCTGACACGGCCGGAGGGTTGTTAGTGGGCTGAGCTCAGCCTCAGAGAGCTGAGATCAGATACCACGTCCCTGAACCTGACCCAAGGGCTGCTTCTAAGGAGGACAGTAATTTCCTTACTCAGAGGCAACATACACTTGTCCAAGAGACAGACAGGAAACTCAGGAACTGTCTCCGAGTTCCTGAAGAAACACAACTAATAATTTCATCTTACTGACTTATTACTCATGACACATTAGACGTGACTCCTTTTTTCTCTTGCTCAAAGTACAGGTGGCCTCTGGCACACAGCATGTGCACACCACGCCAACACACACAGCCTGCACGGGGCCACACACACGGAAGGGAAGGAAGTGCAGGTGTGATTAAGAGATACCAGAGAAAAGCCAGAGATTACTGGTTATTTGCAGCCAGCAGCTCCTCAGAGAACAGAATACATAAAATCAGTGATGATAAATCATCATCAAATGTGCAACCAGTCATCATTTTTCACTGCAGTTATCTATCACCCCCCTTGCAACCCTCCATGAAATGACACCTCTGTTCTTCTTTCCAAAAGAGCAATCAGGTTTCTGGCAGCACTGCACAATGAGATACCAGGTGCTGGCATTTTAAGGCTGCTGAAATGTATGACACACCTGGCACATGGTGGTCACATACCATCAGCTTTTTATGAGCCAGGTTTGTCTTCTACAGCACCTGCAGGAAAAAAGCCAAGGGTGACAGAGCCACCCTTCCCAAAGCTCATCCCCACTGCAGAGCAGAGTGGGTTCAGTTTTCCACAGCCAGGCCCTGGCAGCAGCCCGGGCACTGCCACCTTTGCTCCATGGGCCTGTGGTGAGATGCCTGGTCCCTGGGAGGTGCCACCAGCCAGACAACACGGAACAGAGCTTCCCGTTTACAACGGCTGCCAAACCCCCTCGTAGTTTTGATTCTGCTTAATTACTCTTGCCTTAAGAGGCCTCATTAATGAACCAGCTGCATCCCAGACCCACAGGCCGTGCTCGGTGCCGCCCCTTACACCACTTTATCTTTATTACGGTTCCATCTCGTGATGGTTTTCCCCTCAGAGCCTCCCCCGGTCCGCCCGTCACCACCAGCACACCCGGGAACACCGCACACACAGACCCGGCCGCCCCGCCGCCCCCCGGAGCCGCCGCCAAGGCCTGAGGCGGCACGGCCGGGTTC
>VZRW01007950.1:315167-356742 GCA_013398125.1 Aegotheles bennettii
GGCCCGGGGCTGCTCCGGAAGCGGCCGGGCCGGGGCGGGCTCCCCAGGGCCGGCATTTCCCCGGCCGGGCCGGGCCGGGCGCTGCGCTGTGGGGGGTGCAGAGGAACTGGCGCTTGCTCAGCTGCCGGGCCTGAAGCGATTAATTGCATAATTAGTAATGTCGCAATTCACTTCCCCACCAGTGACTGAACTGTTCCAAACACCGTGTGTCCATCTGCACAGCACCCACCGGCAGGTTACACTGACACACGGGGCTGGAGCTCCTCTGCTCTGGGCACAGGCTGAGAGAGTTGGGGTTGTCCAGCCTGGAGAAGAGAAGGCTCCAGGGAGATCTCAGAGCACCTTCCAGTGCCTGAAGGGGCTCCAGGNGTGTGGTGGGAGGTGTCCCTGCCCATGGCAGGGGGTGGCACTGGATGGGCTTTAAGGTCCCTTCACACCCAAACCAGTCTGGGGTTCTGTGATACTCCTTTTTCTCGTGCCTCAGCCCTGCACACGTTTGTTTAAATGCAGCTACAACGTGCAAAGCAAATGTGACTGGCCTCGAGTCCAAGGAGCAGGGACAACTTCTATCAATCACAGAAAAGCTTTCAGTGAAGCATCTAATTAATTGGGCTGTGTTAACTTTGTGAGGAAAGGCATACGAAGAAATCTGTGCATTTTAAAAACTCCCATTTTCAAAACATTGCATCAGCATTGAATCCATTCGCGAGGTACAGAGGCCAGTGTGCTTCCCTAGGTATAAATGCTGCAGAGCAGCAAGGCTGAACATCAGCATTGCAAACTGTGATGAAGAAATCTATACTTTATTTATTACTGCAGATTTTTTTTAACTGCAAAATCTGATAGTTTTATAATGTATTGGAAAAGGTGGGTTTCTAGTATGGCCGACACACAGGGTGATTTGTAAATATGACTTGTGTTGAAACAATGAAGAAAATGTTTACGTGGAAGAGGGACAGAAATCTTCTGCAAGGATTAAAGTCAACAGTAGACAAAGCTGCCTCTGGACTGATACATAAAGTGCTTCAGCCGCACAGACACCCCGTAGTGAAACAGTTTGCCTCACTTAAATAGCAGGTCCTGAGCACCAAGACACCCCCTTACCCAGGAAACAACCATTGCATGAATGACCACCAGTCCACAAGTTCCTGGAAGATTTGCCCTGATGCCATCTTAACCCAAGCATGTGGAGAAGTGATACCAATGTACCTGGACTGGTTAAACAGGGAGATGGTAAAACATTCAGCCTATTGCTCCGAGTGGTGTGGTACCTTGGGAACTCATAACACTGCAGCTGGAAGTCAGCAAATCCCAGCTGGAAGTCAGCAAATCCCAACTGGAAGTCAGCAAATCCCAGCTGACAGGCCGGGACTTCTGAAGCCCACAGGGCAGGCACAAGTTGCCAAATGGGAGGTAAGAAAGGACTTAGTGAGGACCTGACTTTGAGCTTGGATACGTGCTGTAAACCCTTTATGAGAGACAGCTCCAGCCAGCCTGATCGTTAAAATAAAATGAAAAAAAAAGAGGATTTGCTGCAAGTTTGTGAGTGCTGCCACTTGGTGGTGTCTCGGAGGAAGTGTCACACCCGGCACAACTCCGGAGCTGGTGTCGGGGCGCCCTTGTGCTAGCAGGGATTGTCACCCAGTTCCCAGGCTGTGTTCTAGATAACCTCTTGCTTCTGCTGCTCCGGTGCCTGTCCTTTCCTGCCAGGGCCACATGGCACCTCACAGGAGCCGGTCACCGAGCTCTCAGCCAGAATTGCCCTAATTGCACTGCCAGGCACAAATGAGGCATCTCCATCCCCTCACTCCTGAAACCCTTGGTCTATACCTCCATACTACAAATGAAAGCAGCTTCTTTATCTCTAGAAAGTGTAAGAACAGGGGAAAAAAACCTCACTGAAATATTTTTAGTGTTTCCAAATGCTGTGACATTTACGGTGCATGTCCTTGGGAAGATGAAGAGAGTATAAATGTTCTGAGTTTATTCTCTTTACCCTCAGGAATCCAGATCTTCCGAGCAGCGTGCAAATAGATTTTTAAATTATTATTATTATTGCACATGGAGACCTCGATCATGTCAGTATAAGAGTGATTTTTGGCAATGGATTTTAGTAACAGAAACAGATAACTTTGTGGAAAGGAAATTGTCATTTTGTAACTCCTTTCATCATATATTTTTAAGACTGTTTCATATGTGTATTAAAATATTACAGCAAGGGGTGTTGCCTAGTACTAAGAAGCAGTGGTAGCATGGCAGGCTGAGGATTTGTTTTTATGACCATTTCATACTGCTGTAAATTCACTGCATTTTGTGTCCTGCCAAAAAGTTTTCCTGAATCACTACCAGCATTGAAACCACAAAACCTGGTCATCTCAGTGTGACATAGGCTGAAATCTCTAATGTAAATCTGAAATGATTTTTAGGAGACAGTGTTGCCGAGCACCGGGAGTGAAATGAAAGTGAAAATCAATCCTTCAGGAGTGCTGTGGTGCACAGTGTCACGCTGCCTGGAGATATTTTTGTCCTATAGACAGAGATAACGATACAAGAATCAGGGGTTAAATATACCCCCTCCTCATGCTCATGGCACGCAAAACTCCTGCAGCCATATTGCTGTTAGGTTGGCCCTGAAAAGATGAGTCCTTAGGAGCTGCATGGCCACAGCAGGGGCAGCGGGCAGGGACGGAGCGTGTCCCTGGGCACTTGGCCAGTGCTGGGCCACCGAATCCCCTCCCACAGTATGATCTGTGACATTCAGAGAGCACAGCTGGACAGGGAGGACGCAGCCATGAGCCATATGCAGACAGTGCTATGAAACCCTTTGAGCAGTAACGCTGATTTCCACGGGGCTCCTCGCGAGCAGTGCTGTGCGAAGCCCTCGGTCCCTGCCGGCAGCAGGCGTGCCACATTGGCACAGTCCACTCCCTTCTGAAACTGTGATTTCCATTCGGATCTCCCAATTCAGTGGCTGAGCAAAGTGACCTGCCCAACAATGTTCTATTTCCCAGCAGCTAAAGGACAGAAGATCATTTCCTGGTTATCTAATCTCAAAAGCCATTGTTGTTTCCACCCCCTCACTAAACCGACTGATTTGTTTACTTGAGTGAATTATTTGATTTACTAAATATTACCCTTGTCCTGGCAGCATCGGCATACAGTGTTTTCTTGTTTTATCTGTTAATTGTTAAATCACAATATGGTTTCCTATTTTCCCACAGCTGAAGAGGACCGGATCTCTTTAGGAACAAATTAAATGCAGATAGTGCAGGCAGTTCCTTGAACAGTCTCGTTTTGTTTAAGAAAATACAATGAAATGTTTCTTAAAAGCTCAGATTACACACTAAACTCCCTTCAGCAAGTTTTAGCTAATCGTTAATAAAAACAGACACTAAAAAGGAAAAAAAACAGGGAAGGCAACAACCAGCTGGCCCCTCCCGTCAGAGCTACTGTTGCTCCTGCCTCCACACTTCTGTTCCTGCAGATCCAGACTTTTCAGACCGCTCATTTTGCCCAAGTTCCTCGTTACAAATAGGCACTTACGTGTCTTGTAGAGCATCGTCCATAGGTTTCTGGGGTTCGTGCCGTGCCCGGTGCCCGTGCAGCGGGGGGACAGCCGGAGGGAGTGCTGTCCTCCTTGCCTGGCGAGCAGAGGTTGGATAAAGTTGGAGAAGTGACGGCGAGCTGGGTGGGAGCCAGCCCGGCTGTGCTCAGCAGCGAGCCCGGGTGTATGGACACTGCAATGCAAATGTGGGGCTGCTCCTGCGAGCCAGCGGCTGTTTGCTGTTGATTTTAAGGGTGTAATCAGTTCTGAAGAACAAGGTGTTTGTTTACTCATAGTTACGGAATTTATTTATATTTTTTTTTGTTCTAAGATTGTTTTCACGTAGAATAGGTATTTTTCCAGTCTTATTTATATAGTCATATTGTTATTATTTGCATAATCACCTTTTATTTCTTTGTTGGTTAGAAGGAGATGAAGAAAAACAATTCTCTGACTCCAGACATGAAGGCAGAAGCTGTGTCACAAGTTCTCAACTCTGTATTCCCAGCCAGCGAAGCCAAACTATTCAATGTGAACAGGACCAACGTAGGTGAAATCATAGCCCAGAGCATCCACAGGTCTGGAAAGCCCTGGTCAGTTTTAACTTCTTGTATTTGTTACCTGACTGAATTACATGGACCCTGGTTCTGCTGCATGACACCCTGTCCTTGGAAATTCTATTGTCATTAGCAAAACAAGAAGATGATGTAGATAATGGAAAAATTGAGTACCTCTTGTTCCTGGCACAATGGAAAAGTCAGCATATAGGATAAGCCCTTATATACTGATCATAAATCACCTTGATAAATATTACAGAAGCTACTGTGTTGGCTGTTAGGTTGTACATGGGCTAATGAAGAGCCAGTCCATGTTTGAAACTGCACTTAGCTCAATTATCTGACCCCTTGTAAAGTACAAATCAAATTATACACACAAGAAAAAATACTCAACTTTTTTCTTTTTTTCTAAAAAACCCAAACCATTGGAATTCTTTGAAGGCAGGAAGCAAATAAAGCCATTTGAGCATCCTCCCTTTAAAATAGGTGTATAAATAAACAGCTGACAGATTTGGCAAACTGATATTCAGCAAAGTTCCAGGGAGAGAACAAAACCCCTTTGCCTACAGTGTCCTCACATGGAAGTCTTCCCCCTGCCAACTCAGGGCCTCCCACCCCCATGGGCCAGGAAGGACAGAAAGGATGGTGTGCAGCCAGCATGCAATCTACGGGTGTTATCAAATAAAGGCCAGCATCTGGGCATGGATTACAAGCCACTGCAGACTCCAGCCCATAGATGCAACATTCCTCTCGTGAGAAACACGAGCATTTCCATATAACCTTGACCTTGAAGCACATGAGCAGCCTCAACACACACAAGCTTAAGTATAGCATCAGGGACCCAGGAAATAAGCTGCTTCTGCTCTGCTTTACACCAGATGAACTTTCACTGCCTCGCTGGCTGCTGTGCCAAAGGAGTTTCATGTTTCCACCATTGCAGTAGTGTTAGCTCCCAGGAATGGAGAATGGCTTTTGAAACACATTTATGTGCAGGGTGCTGGGGACTATACAGTGTTCCCACCAGCTCATACATTGTGGGTGCAGTGGCAATAGAAATGGCTATTGGTTGTGGAACAATTATACAAGAGCCTTTCAACACTGGCTCTGCTAATCATCAATTTCTTCATAATAGTCCTTCAAAAAATGAGTAGAAAATACCACCTGCTCATGTTACTGAAGGAAGAAACAAATGAGGTTCCTTTTTTAGGGGGACAGTATTTGATCACGTTACACAGTCACGTGTTATGAGGTGTAACTCAAAATATCACCCTAAATCTGAAAGGTACTGCTCCATCCCACAGCAAGTGCTTATTAAAATGTCACAGAGGAACCTTACTTTACCTCCATTGGAGGTTGGTACTCAGCTCTTGCCTGTGGTCTGACTTGTCAAGCTGCTTCTTGTGGGGAAATAAGCGCATGATGAGGTGAACCATGTCCCAAGGATATTTTAAACATATATCACTAGCTTTTCTGGACTTTTGCTCATTCGTGAGATACCCTACCAAAAAAAGTTCTTAAACTTGTCCACAGCTGCTAAATGTGCAGAAGGTGAAACAGGCCTACAGACACAGACAAATGTAGCCACCTTTCTGGAACAGGCCAGAGGAGCATGCAGGTCTAGCACTGGCTGGACGTCTTCCACCTGCAAGGTGCTTGTTGTGACACTGCTCAGATGTTTTTTCTGGGCACAAGAACTACTGCACCACGCTATTTAAATATAGGGTAGGTTCTGCAGGTAGCTGATGAGCTGTATCAATGTCATGAGGCAGCATTTATGCAGATCTTCTCTGAAATGTCTGTAGAACACTTAAGAAATCCTTAAACAAAATAAAATCTGTTTAACAGCTTCTTGCTGAGCCAGCAACATTATTAAAGGATGCAACTGTAAGTCATCTCAAAAGCCATTAGCTGGCATGTTGCCAAATTTTCTTTTTTGGTCCTTCCAAGCAGGAGATTCAATTACTTCTACCTTTTAATTGAAGTTATCAAAAAGTTATGCTGCATGACATTGTCAAAAAAATAAATAGTTGCAAAAGCCATTTACAGCTGACAATAAGTTATAGCAGATTCATTTAGTTACTCGGCTTCCAAGACATCACTGATGACTGGGATGTTTTGGAAGCAAAATTATTAGAGAACTCCACCTCCTCTCCACTCCAAACCATCAGTCATTTATATCCTGTACTTACAGTCGATATCTGGTGTAACCAGAGGGCTCCTGCTTCCTCCTGCCATGCCTTTTCAGAGTGGTGGCATCAGTCATCTCCTGCAGGTTGTGACGTTCCATCAGTTTCACAGTCCTCCTTCTTTTCTGGTTCCTGGGCTCCTCACGGAAACCTTAAACAATACTAGTCCATAACCAAAAGTCAGACTGACAGCAGCAGAGCATGTTGAGGAAAACAGCATCTTTAGAGACTTCCAGGATAATACCCAAGAGACAGGTGTCCAGGAGAAAGCCTGCAGGACCAAAAATCCATGTGGAAGGCTCCATGAAAGCCATGGTAAGTCTGTGGTAGATGCTCTGGTGTCCATCCCAAGTTTCATTACTCCATCCTGATCAAAATGTAATCTTTCCCTCTCTTTCAACCATAGAAGACATGTCAAGGCCATACATACATTTGACAGCTTCAAGTATTTGTGAATTGTGAGTCCAGCCTCCCCCAAATCATGCCATTACCATCAAAGAAACTTAAGATACCTGTGTGGTTTTTTCTGTTGACACTTCAGGAGGACTGAAACTTCTCCCTTCAAACACAAGTGTGAGACACTTATCTTTAAATAAAAGCTGTGATTTTCACATATTCATCCAACTCTACCATTCGTGGCTTAAGACAATAAGAAATATCATGAGACTAGTGACAAAAGTCATGAGATCTGGCAACACCATACTCTGTGATACCCCACAAATACAAGTGGGTGTTCCCACCAGGAGGTATATCTGTAAGGACTTACTGCTGTGGGTGTGGGGTTCGGTGCGTTCCCATGGGGAGAACTCAGCACTTCCCATGCTCAGGCACTCCAAGATTCCAGCATGGCAAATGCATTGTTTCCCTTGTTTCAAATAATGAATTTTCATTTAAAAGTAAGGAAGGATCAGATACCGCCCTATAGCAAATACTGTGTCAGCTGGCTTAAAAACCATTTGCTGCTTAGTATTTAGCATGAGATCTTAAAAACTGTTTTCATGTCCTGAGTTCCTGAGGCAGCTGTATCAGATTTTTGCTGTCCTCTGCATCAGGTTTGTCTGACTTTAAACAGTCTCTGCCAGTGACTGCCAGCTCTCCTGTGCTCCATTTCTCAGATTGTTTCTGCACAGATCCTTTGTGCTTGTTATTTCAGTATGTCTACATTTGCCTTTTTGAAGTCCATTTTTCTTATCCTGCTGCTCTTCCTCCTTTTTGTAAAAATGTGATATCACTTATTTTCACATTCACTTCTGATTTTTAACAAGCTTTTCCCTTATACTGCCACCCCATTTCCCACCACCTTCAGAAATAAAGCAGTCACCAAGACACATGTTCAAACTCCTGACAGTTGCACTTTTCCAGCAGAGAATTAGACAAATAAAGTCACCCAGTATTAAATATGGTGCTGTTATTTCCCCAAGGAAACTTCCACCATCTCCTCCTAACTGCATCCCATGCCCCATGCTCCTTTGCCCTTTGTTCTCCAAACACAGACATTCATTAACAAGCATTTCACCTTATGCTGAACTTCAGAGCATGTATAGACCTTTCTTCTCATGCGTCCTACCTGGAACAAACTATCATTTACCATGCCAAGATCTCAGTCTTATAATTTGTCCCACAAGCATTAGTAATTCTTATAAAGTTGTACCTTTTATTTATTGTGTGCAAAGTCTTTAACTTCTTTGCATTTAATTCTAACATACCAGCCACATGTATAGGAGCATCTCAGGTGTCTGGCTGGTGTTCCCAGCCTTTTTGCCTCTTGATGCTCTTTTCACACGTTTTGTTTTTATTTTCATCCACCTGCTGACTTCCACCACTGATGCTGTTCAAGCCTTCACTCTCCAACAGGACCCAGGAGTGCTTTCCTCTGCTGGATGGAGTGTGGCCATTCCCTGCTGTCCTTCCAGAAAGCCCCATTCCAGCAGGGAGGAAGAGCTGCCACTGTGATGGCTGGAGTGCATAGCTCTGGGCAGAGATTTCACATCCTTGCATCTCGTTTTCCTGTTTCCCTGATAGGGCCTCCAGTTGGTCCCTCCTGGGGACTGCCTTGCACTGAGATTTTATAACACACCTTCTCAAAAATTTAGTGACCCCTTTGCATCCTCCCAAACATCACCAGTGACCCTGTGAGCTACCTGGTGTGGCTGCAGCCACAGGGACAGGCAATGGAGCTGGTGGCAACCCTGTGCAGAGCTGCAAGCAAACACTGCCCATGGGATGCAAGAGTGCACCTGGGTACAGAAGCTGGCTGGGTCTGGCAGGGTACCAAAAAACTGCAGGCAAAATGGTTCCCAGCACAAATATGTCCTGATAAACACAGGCTAGTATTAATTTAATGAATTGAGAACTTAACTGGAATGAGTGTTGAGCAGTATATCCATTCTCCTTTTCACAGCACTATTAAGCAGTGCCTGGCAGGGGCGCAGCCTGTTGTAATGTACAGAAGAACCAAGGTTATTAGGAACAAAGGAAAAAAGCTCCTTTGCTGTAACTTCCATGTAGCTGAAGTTCAAGCACATGTTTTTGATCTCTGCCATCTCAGGATGGAACAGGGCATTCATTTCTAGGCCTGCCAGCAAGCTACAGTAATTTGAATTTCAAAACTGAAACTTCAGAACTCTTCAGAGGATCTTAAGAGGATACCTGATTCATAACAAGCAGGATATACAGTAAAACAATTACTGGAGCCTACTGTGAGATCATATTTCCAACATGACAGGAAAGTGACAATACCCATTAGACAGCTGACAACAGAAGAATAAATAAGGCTTCAACTTGAACAAAAGTAACTATTCTGTAACTATAAGATACACATGTGTGTGTATGAGCAGCAGAATAAGAGCCTTATCAGCTACTTAACTATTCAAAATGGACAAAACAAGAAAAAAATTACCTTGTTTCCTCACATAGTGAACAGATTAATAATAGGAAAAAAGGTAGGTTTCAAAAAAACTACATCACCCTTTATTTTGAGCGCTCTCACAGGGATGCTGCAGCGACCACCTGAGGCCCCACTGCTCCAGGAAGGCTACACCACCTTCCCCACCCACTGCTCTCACACTGGGACATGCACAGCAGCTATAGGTGGTGGGTGGTGTGCTCCCTCACTGGGCAGTGTGCCGTGGTAAGACATCTCCATCCGCTCTCCACCAGGCTGGTGGAGCTGGAGATGGGCCTCTACTGCACCCAGTCTCACACGGTCTCTAAAAGCAGAGCAGATGAATTAAATAAAAAGGCCTTCCTGATACAAAACAATGGGGGCTTTTAATTAAAAACAACATTTTATTGTAGTTCTACCATACTACTGTGTAAAAATATGGGGGATTTTTCATTCTGAAATGCTTACCAAAAACACTGGTTAAAAGAAGGTTGCAATCTTACGAACACATAATTATCATCAGTGACTTTGTATGAGGCAACTATACAAACCAGCTACCATTTCCCTCTGGATGTACAGAAGAATGGTATCATGCTTTGGCCATGGGCACAATGCATAGCACACTGTAGAGAATGGCTATGGACTGTCAGCCTCAACACCCAGTTTTTTATTTGTATCCAACCTTGAAGCATTTCTCTTAAATAACCATCTTGGAATACAGAAAACTTTCAAATTCATAGGAATAATTAACTTTCTATGTTGTCTTTAAGGCACATGTTTCTATGCAGATTTAATTTTGGTCCAGAGAAGCAATTGTATTGCAAACACCAGCTACCCAGGTATCTGACAGCTGGGTTTGTTACAACTATCCTTATGTCCATAGACTTCAACGACGTGTATTGCATTCACTGTGGGTACCGCAGTGCTGTGCCCTGGCACCCCGTGTGTCACAGGTGCTTGACAGTTCTTGGCTAACCAAGCCAGATGATCCTTGTCTTTGCAACACCCAGGAGACCTCATGTCCCGAGTCCATTCCTCCTGGAACCTGTAAGGTAGAAGTAAAAGGTTATTTCTGTTTCATTTGTTCTGGTGAGGATACAGAACTTTCTGACTTATCTGCACATCAGGCATTTTGCAAAGAACTTGTGCTGTAACATATGGATTCACTTCTCTTAGCATTAAAACCAGTTGGCAGCAGTGGGGCAAATAATTGTGTCTGTATAAAAGCTGATGCAGACCTTGAAAAGCTTTGTGAGGTTGGGTCTGGAGGCAGATGTTATTGGTTTTCCATCAAACGATTGCCCAGCTGCAATTTAATGCTATGCTATCTGGAGGATATTGCTAAGAACACTTGAATGCTGGGACTGGTGCAGAAAGCAAGGCCTTGCTTGGTTCACAGAGCACTGTTGGAAGCACAAGAGCCAGTTGTGCTCCGTGGGATGCGAGGTGTTCTTTCCTGTGAGGGTGGTGAGAGCCTGGCCCAGGTTGCCCAGAGAAGCTGTGGCTGCCCCTTCCTGGCAGTGTTCAAGGCCACGTTGGATGGGGCTTGGAGCAACCTGGTCTGATGGGAGGTGTCCCTGTCCAGGGCAGGGGGGTTGGAACTGGATGATTTTTAAGGTTCCTTCCAACCCAAACCACTCTATGCTTCTATGATTCTATAATTACTATTTTTTTTTATAGTACAAGGAGCTCAGTTCTGTCTTCTTGAGGTGGTAGTCAAAAGCCACAAAATAAAACACAAATCAAAAGAGCATGTACAGGGAGAAGAACTGGGATGAAATTTTGCATGGGGTAGCCACAGCCTTCACAAATAGACTTGCCAGGATTATAGTTCAAATCTAGGAATTTTGGTTATTGTGCAATAAATATAGATTACCAGAACAGAATTCATCCCATTCTGACGTTTTCTTCTATAAAGCTCTGCACTGTGAAACTCTGCAGTTACACACAGTCCACAACCAACTCAGAAAGTCAAACTGGCTAAAACTGTACTTGGAGGACAACTATACCCCTGGCTAAGCAACCTCTTCCTCCATTTTAAGAACTATTACGTTGACTAAAATATGTCTAGGATGAGGTAATGGTGGGCACCCTCCATTCACTGCAGCACGTCAAATCCTGTGGACATCAGAGGGACACTGAAGTCAGTGGAGTTCCACCTAAGCAGGACCTGAGAAGAGCTATTAAGAGGGTTGTAGTGTTGCCAAGGGACAGATAAATGTCCATGCAGTGGGTTCTCCTCTGCACATGTGGCTATCACACACAGCCTTCACTTTGCACTTTCATCCTTGGGAGCTCTGTACTTTACCCTGAATAAGTGTGACTTTTTCAAGTGCCTCAACTTTCCTTAGCTCCAGTTTCCAGCTGGATACTTCAAAATATCACAGGAAGAGGATCAGAAGACCTCTCTGTACTCTTGCCTAGAAACTCAAACCCTCCCAAGGATGCTGGGTGCTGAACAGCCTGGCTCAATGCATGATGCATTTGACAAGGACAGACTTTTTGACTGATAGAGTCAGAGCTCCCATGTGGGCAGAAGAACAGCCACCATAGCATTTGTCAACGGGTTCCAGAGGATTCACAAGAATTTTTGCTTCATGTGACTTGAGAGCTACTCCTAGCTGGAGGGGAAACGCTGTTTACAGGACATCCAAGAAGTGTGAGAACTCCAAGCCACGGGGCCACCACAACGCTGCCCCGTGCTGGCACTGGCTCTGAAAGGAGATTTTTTTATACTTCAGGGTGGGAGGGGACGACTGGTGACTTTGTACAAGACTCTGGGGTAATCACGGAAGCATTATGAAAACAATACCAGCAGCTTTACTGAAAGTACGTGTTGCTCGTCGTGATGATGATTAAGACTGAAATTCAGACATTGGTATAATTTAGCAGACAGCTATTCTACCCCTTGTGACAGGGCCCCAAGATGAAATCACAGCTCACTTTCCCTGCCTGATCTTTCTTTGAAACACATGTGTCAAAAGGTACTGGAAGATTTTAGTCTCTGAAAGGTGGCAGTAGGGAACCCAGAGCACAGTAATAACAGACTAGAGGGGAAAAAAAACCCTCTGTGAATAGAGAAGCTCAAGGTGGGACAACTCACAGGGTGGGACAATCTGTGTAAAAGCTTGGAAAGGAAATCTGCCCCTCTGCTGTGCTGGGTCTCCTCCCTTCCGCTCCTAAGTGCCACACAATCACACACCACATGGGGAGGGAACTGTATTAATTACACACAATTGTATCAAACAGGTCATTTGCTCTTTGCAGCCATTTCACTGGATGCTTTATGTAGCAAAGCAGTAAATCATTGATGATGGGTCCTACACCTCCCCTGCAGCCCTGGAAGCAGCCCACTGGTGGCTCCCGGCAGTGTCAGCCTTGCAGTTAAGCAGGGGCACGTCCACACCCACGCCAACATTGGAGTGTGCTGTGCAAACCATCCCACGCATGTACCACAACAGGGCTGAGCTCTCTGTGCCCCAGCTTTCAGACAAACAAGAGCAATTTCTGACTGAGGGTGATCATAAAAGAAAATGCATGGATCTTCTGGGGGGAGTGAAGGGTCCAGCTCCCTGCTGACCTGCAAAAGCAGTCAGATAAATCAGTTTCCCCAGGACCTCTAACAGTCTTGCACTAAGGTGCTGTTGTAGAAGTTTTGCCCTCTTAATCCTCCCACTGATGCACCTCCTGGCAGTCATTCTAGATGTCCTGGTGGGTTTTCCTTGTTCTGCTTATGTTTTCCATTGAGCTTTGCAGCAGCTTGACTCAGCTTTCAACCCTCAACCTTTCACTATGGTAAATCTACACCACGCTACCCTGGATAGTAGAAGGGCATCAGATTCTTCAGCTTTTAAATCACTTCTGCTTAGGTGTTCAGAGGGGAAAAGCAGCTGGGAAAGTGCCCTCCAGGGGGCAGAGGGCAAGGTAGGAATGTGGCCAAGTGTCCCACCCCATCTTGTCCATACTTCTCCAAGGTCCTTTGGCTCACAGCCATGCTCCTCAGCCAGCCTGGCCAGACATGAACATTTTGTAGACCAACACCAGTTTCTGATTTGCGCCTTCTTTGCAACCCCTTACACAAGGTAGTGGAAAACTCCAACCATTATAGCCACTAAATCAAAGAAAAAGAAAACACTTTTCATTTTGGAGGCCAAAACTATGAGGCAATTTCACCAACCTTGCATATCACCTCTTGGACTGACTAAAAATGCCGACTTGCCTCTACTAAGAGCATTCTGGCTTTGTTTTGTTTTTCTCTATTTTTTTGCCAAACCTTTTCACTTGGACATCTCTGTTGTTGAATTGTCCTTATTTGCTTTTTGTCAGGTACACTGGTAATGCATCTTGTAGTCAGAAAGGGCTCTGGTACAAAAATTTCAGGTACTAAAAATATCTTCCGTGGGAGAATATACTAGCCTGTTTCTCTGCAGAAGAGATTTTTTCTTCTCAATAATATGCTCCATCTGTAGTGGACATCTGAAAGGAGAACTTTAAGCCTACTGAGACATGGGCTTTTCCATTTGACTCACTCCTGCAGTCAGATCAGCAGCTTCATAGAGAATGTTTTATAACTTGGCCTAGAGCTGTGTAAAACAATTCACCTCAAAACAGTCCAAATTTGGAATGTACAACTTCTAAATGCTTCCACGCCAGGGAAAAAAAAAAATCACCCAATTTCTTTGCTGCTCTTGAGATGTATTTCTGAGTTGGACTAGTTTCTTTCCAACTGTCATTTTAGCTGACAGAGGATGAAAAGGAGCTGGTCTACAGCTAAATTCTCAGTTCTCTCCGAGTGTGGAAAATACTTGACCATCAATTCTCCCCTGCAAAGTAAGAGCAAATCCCTGAGTCAAGGGAGTACCTATTCCAGGTCAGGTTACAGCACTGTTATGCTGAAAAAGCAAAGAAAACAGAGGCTTCCCTTGGTGTAGTTACTTCTTACCGTAATTAGGAAGTTGATGCAAACTGAAAAGAGCTCTCTCAGCTTTTTCTTGTCACTAGCTATCTGTACTTCTCCTGGGGTAGCTACCTTTCTGCACACACTGCTGTATAAATATGCCATGGCTCAAACACTCGAGTGCCCAGGTCTTTAATGTCTTTGCACACCAGAAAGCATTGCTGGTTGCTCTCACAATGGTTACACTAGATTGTGCATATTTTTATGGTTTCTCCTAGAGGCACGGCCAGGACTAGAATAGAAAAGAGGTGGCTGCTATTTCAGTTTGGGAGTCACAAGCAAGCCACTGGAGTTTTACCACCTTCCTCCAGACGGGGGATCCTAAGGCCAAACCGGCCTCAACCCATCCATACCAAGCAGTCACCCAGGGACCAGCTACACCTGAACCCTGCCAGTGGCCAAGCTCACCCCGTGCCTGCAGGAGAGGATCCCACACTGCCCTTTGACACCAGGTTCTTCAGTATCGTCTCTTACTGACACTCGCCTCCAGCTCTCCAACATTACCAGTAGCTGGCACAGAGGAAGGACAGCTGTCATTAAGCTTCCCCTTGCTGACAGTATGCACTGCCATGGAGCAGAGGACAACTTTCCTGCTCAGGCAGCTGACAGAGCCCACGCTCTCCCACATGGCTGTGTGCTGGCGATGGAAGAGGACTGGTCGTCCTGGGTGGTAGTGGTGCCCAAGCACTTACTCCAGAGAAGGATTACTGCAGGGTTAGGTATTATTCTTCATCAGAAAATAACTTACTCAAAAATAACATATGCTGCTCAGAAATGTACTCATTTCAAAAAACCTCTTAAATTCAGGCCAGCATTCAAACACTGGCTCCTCTGCAGCCCCCAGTGTCCACTCTGCCCAGCCCCACCATGCCTGTCTGACCCCCAGCAGCTCTCTGCTGCTCCAAGGAAGGTCTCTCACTTTGGATGAATGATGCCAACAGTCCTGGTTTCACTCTCTTGCAGGACTGGGGAGGCTTTTGATCTTAAAATGTTAGAGAGCAGAATGTCATTTACTGATTTTAGACTTTTCTCTTATTTCATATACAATATAGCCCCGTGTTGACAAGCCCTGTCTCTGCCTAGCAAACCTCACGGAGGGGCTCTTCTGGAGGTTCATGCACATTGTTTTCCTCTAACTACACAGCCCAGAGCTGCAGCTAATCTCCCTCTCGTAGACAACAGACCCTTTTCTTCAGCTAATCTGTCTCAAACCTCTGCATCACACAGCAACCTCCTATCTCTGCTCTATGCTCTAAATTTCTGAGAAGCGACGCTGGGGTAAACATGTCCCTCCCAGCAGTTCCATGCCTTGTAACGTGGCTTTCCCTGCTCAATATTAGTTACCTCTTCAAATATTATAAAAGAGCAGATGTGCTGTAAATCCCTGCAGCTCCTGAATATAATACTTTCTGCTAGAAATTGTTACTTTTATCCTCATTATGATTCCTTACATCCAAATGGGAGGAGGTGGCATCAGCAGTGACTTCACTCTATGGTTAATAATCCCAGGTATTTGTAAAGATATCTCTCAGCATTTTAAAGCTATTTGTTCAAGCAGTCAAGAAGCCAGAATGGGACTTATTAGAGTAGTTGCCACTAAAATTCAACACTTCCCTGCAAAACTATATAGTCATCACATTCGTTCCATGTTTCAAACATGAGGGGAAAAAGATCTCATTTTGTGGTAGTCAGGTCCAGAACAGCACACTGAAGCATCTAACTGTCCAGCTGCTGGGCTTCTACATTATTTATAACTTCTATACATCAGCACTCTGCATCCAAATTATGTCATCACTTCGTTAACAGCCAAAATTATCTCATCAGCATACCAAGACACCGCTTTAACAGATGATAGTTTTTAATCCTATATTATTCTGTAAACCATAACAAATATCTTACCTGTCTGAAAGAATTGCTTTTTGTTTTATTTTATATTAGTTTACCTAAAAGAATTGGCTTTTTATTCTATTTGTTCTTACAGTATTTTTGATCCATGAAGTGGTGAATCAAAATTTTAATCTCTAGTTAATCTCTAAACCTAATTCAATTAATTCTGAAAAGCAGCATGACCTACATCCTTTCCTAGTCAAAAATAGGCTAAGATATACTCAAGAGGGTCTTCTTCAAGGGCAGTGGAGTTCTCACTCTTCCAGATACTTCATGTGTTACATGAAGAAGCAGCAGAACAGTTCTCCTTAAGAAAAGGAAATGCTATCATAAAAACAAACCAAATACCAAGCCACCACCCACTCCTTTCTCAGACAAGGGCACCACTCATCTCTCAGCCTTCCCCTTTTAAGTGGGTTACAGAGCCACTTCCCGTGGCTGTATCACAGAGAGCCATGTGTACTGCAGCCCTGAAAAAGGCAGGGAGAAAGCCATCAGCTCCCCGTGCTTCCTAGGAGAATTCCTTATTAGAAAAACAAAGCAGGATTTCTGACTTGCTCAGAGGTCTGGTGATGCATTGCACAAATTCCTCCAAATGTCTGAAATATTAACACAAGAATAGGACAGGACCTACACCGACCGCCTACTCCACCTGCCTGACCAATTCAGGGCTGACCAAAAATGACAGCATGTCACTAAGGGCATTGTCCAAATGCCTCTTGAACACTGAGAGGCTCGGGGCATCAACCACCTCTCCAGGAAGCTTGTGCCATGCTTTGAGCACCCTCTCGATAAAGAAAAGCTTACAAATGTCAAGTCTGAACCTTCCTTGAGGAGCCTTGGTTAAATTATCTTTTGGCTTGTCTGTGACTGTGGCTGCACGCTTTGGTTCACATGCACATGGCAATACACAGAAGCTTTCTTTCAGGCTTGCTTGCCCTCAGTTTTGCTGCTTTTTTCCAACCACCTTTGTTTATTTCCTTGGACAATCAACACTGTAACAGCTTCACCACATCAGCAACACCCACACAGAGATCCCCTCCAAGCACAGGCTGCGAACACGTCCCTTTCATGTTAAACAGAGGAAGGTACCACAGAAATAGTCCCAGTAGTAAATATGTCCTTTCTTACTGGTCCTCCCAGCATCAGCCAGCTTTGTGTTTGCATCTCCCCAGGGGTTTGCCTACACTGTTCTGCTGTTCCCAGGAAGCTGGATGTGCACAGCATGGCGAAACCCAGCCTAATTCGCTACGCACAAAATCAAGTCTTGCAAGTGAAACACAAAGCTGACAGATCTTTTGCTGTCTTCAAGAGTTGGCATGAAATATGTTAGCAGAATTCCCACATCTAATCCTGTGTGTATATCCATTTAATGGCATTAACCAGTAGAAATTAGCATCTTTTACTAACCTTGACTAAAGAGATGTTATTTGAGCGAAAAAAGGGAACTAGGTACAAACTGATAAACAATTGACCTGTTCCTAGAGCAAGTCCAAGACACTTTTATTCAAGGTCTGTAACAGCTTCAGTGCCATCTCCATCTCTGATTAGAAGCAGCTCCCATTCTCTACATGAGAAACAGCTAGACTTTTGGCTCTGGGGTTGACAGACTAATACACCTGCTCTCCTAGCTGATTTTGGCTCTGGCTAGTGATTAGCCAGATCAGAGCACCTCTGCCTGCCAGAAATGAAGTAATCTTTGATTATCAGGGGAGCTCATGCGTCAGGAGGTGGGTAAGGGCACCAGTATCTGACACAGCATATGTATTGCTCTACAGAAGAGCTCACAGGCTTTCCTCCTCCTGTTCTCTGCAATTCCCCACTGAAGTTTACACATTCTTCAGTTTTCAACAGAAATAATAAACTTACTGATTTCTGGCCCCAGAGAAGCTGCTTATCCAGAAGAACTGTATGTGCCCTGCCACTTGCAGTCGAGACAAAGCGTACAGGATCTAGCAAACATAACCCAGTAGCTCCTGCTCCATGGAGTGGTGCAGATGATAACCCAGAAGGAGCTGGAGGCTCCAGCAGAGCACTAACCTGCTTACAGTCCTTTGGAAGTTTATCCACATCATTTTAAAAGCAGATTACACTTACACAAAACATTAACATCGCAGCTGATTGAAGTTGCCCAAAATTAAAAATTGCTCCCGAGTCTTCTAGAAACTGTTCAGGTTATAATCAGCATTTAATTAGCTCCGTACATCTTTCTGAAATCACCCAAAGCTAGGAATTGATTAAGCAGCCATCAGACTTTTGTGCAAGTGCTCCATTTGGATATAATTTCCAGCTGCACTGTGACACGGGAGGAGGTTTATAATCTGCATAAAATTGCTTTCTGCAGGTAACCACTACAAATCACAGCTACTGCTGTACGTAAAAGGTGTGCAAGTGAGCAATGAATTAAAAGCAAACAAGGATTGTGCTATATATTATCCTACATGACGACGAAGCAGAACCCAAAGGACATAAAAGACACAATGATGTGTGTTTATATGAATGGTAATAGCAAAGCAGTGATTAGAATTCAACACATATTCATTTTTCTATTTTTCTTTTGTTGCCAGCAACACAGCCAGAGTAACACATCTGGACACTTTCAGAGGTGATTTTGAACTAACCCAAGAAATACCTATGCCCTGTGATGCACTGTATTTCAGTGTGGACAATTCTTTGGACTAGCCCAGGGTCAGGGTCCCCACACTGAGGGCATTCAGGCTGCCCTGTAGATGAGGATCCCATTGTGTTTGCCCTGCACACCCTGATAACGAAATAATCTTTCTCAGGAAAGCTTTCATGGTCATCAAGGGATGAGCACTAATGCTCAGTGCTTACCTTGACCTGTGCCACAGCCCTAGGCATCCCTGTCTAGCTCCTCTTCTAAGGCTCTTAGGCAAGCTGGACCTTGATGCCACTGACCAATAGAGAACAGCGACTTTCCTGCTTCAGTTTAGCATCAATTTAACAAAGCCAATTAAAAACCTCTCTCCAGTTAATCTGGTGCAACCTCCCCTGCAGACCAGGCTTGACCAAGCACTATTGGGGGCAGGTGAAAGAAGCTGTAAGGAAGTAGGTCATGCTCAGCTTGTCTGCTGTCTCATCTTTTGGCAACATTAATTCCCCACAAGACGGGCAAGTTCTAGGACAAGCCCTGAGAATCCACTGGCATCAGGTCCTCTTCAGGGGCATCCCTTTAAAATGCATTTGGGAGGAATCCTATTCGTAAAGTTTGTTCAACAAACTCATTCAGCCCCACTATATTCTAACAGCCTTACCTGTAGAAGCCTTGGTTATCATATGCCATGTTAGTCACATCATCAAATACAGCTTTATTCCAGATTTTCTGATTGTTGTTGTTATTGTTTCTTCCCTTGAAACCAAAGTAAGCAGCTTGCATATGCTCTAGTTCTTCAGTCCTGAGCTGGTACCACAGCTGCATATCTCTATGAATAAAGCAAGGGGTAAAATGTATTACTGTGATAAACAGTTGTATATCTCAGCTTTTATCTGACCACAGCCCTGACCCACTAGAGTTTAAATCTAAATCCAGGTTTACTGAAGACAGCACTTAAACTCGTGCTGAACTTCAAGTGTAAGCCAAATTTCCAGAGACCTAAAGACCTGCTTAAATATCATAAGGTGGGAGATTCTTAGACAGCACAAATATTATTCTGTAAAATAGCTTTCTTTTAAGTATTATCCAGCAATCCTCAAAAAACAAGCAGACAAACAAAAAGAGCAATTTTCTTATGAGCACCTGTGGATAGTTCAAAGGAACTAAAATCCAATAATTCTGTCAATTTGGTTCAGTGGATTTTGAGACTACAGGTAACAGGGAAAGTCACCTAAGGCATTATGTTGTGTCAATGTTCTCACAGACCTTCAACAGTGACACAGGTCAGGCTTGATCCTGTTGTATGTGAAAAGACTACAGACCACTCTCATTTTGTGGAATAAATTATTTCAAAAAAAAAGTATTTTTAGTAAAATTTTGCCGCGCTGCCATTCTTAAGGGTTCAAAAATCACCAGGCAGGTTAAAAAGATGAATTGACTTAAAAATGGAGGAGACAAGTAATGTTGCCTTTGCAGGGCTTATTCAGCTGCCTTCAGGATTTCCTTTTGTAAATACTCGAGGCATTTTTCATGCTGCTCTCTACAACTCCAGGGCAAAAAAAAATATCACAATTTCTTTTCTTGTTTTTAAAAGAAGTCTAAGGTTCACATTATCACAGACATTTACACTAGCTGACAGGACAAGATTAAATTGCAAGGGCTGGCTATGCTGATTTTGGTGTCATTTCTGTCCTCTCCAGATGCAGTTCTGCTCCTACGAAAGAAAAAAGCATCTATGCTCACACAATGGGACAAGGTCTGAGAGGAGGCTAAATTCTGTGAGGATTCTCAGCAGCCTTTGTCCTTTTTCTCTCCAAACGCAAGGATAAAACACGAGATGACACTTCAAAGATCACCAAACTGGCAAGACAGGTTTGTAAGCAGAGATGACCTCTTCTAGTAGACTAAAAGAGCCAAAAAAAGCAGACAGGCAGACTTCAAAGCTAAGGGCAAGATGAGGACATCGTCCCTACTCCACAAGTTCAGACCTTTTCTTTCAGACATGGTCTAAGAGACACTTATTTAACTAATTCTCTGCCAAGCACTGTCAGTTTGTATTAAGTTATCATGCCTGCAGCTTCTGTTCAGGTTAATGCTCTGCATACCTAAGAGTTGAGCCACAACTACATCAACTGCCCTCACCAAAAAGGGCTCTCTACACATGGACCATCTTATACCCTGTGATGTTGCAGCATGGGCTTCAGGATGATACTGGGATCTGTTACCCCTTCTCATGTGGCATGGACAGTTTCTCCATCACCTCAGTTGCATTCTGACAGCAGGGCCAAGCCACACAATGTCTAGTGTCTCCAAGATCCCCCCTAGGAACAGGGCTCAGTTGTGGATGGGTCAGGTCATAGCAGCTCCTTCAGGAAGCAGGGAAGGGAGGAGAGAGGAAAGCTCCTAGCAACAGGAATCATTTTATGTCCTGATGACAGAACCAGGTCAAAATGTTCAGTGTGAAGGGCTTTTCTTTCATAAGAGACAAATATGAAGTCATCAAAGTCATGTGAATAGCTGATTTGGACAAAACTCCATCTAAAATAAATGAAAAACAGGACTTTGATATGAATAGTCTTATCAAAAAGAAAAACAGTGATTACAAAAATGTTGATCAACCCCTTCATTTCAAAAATTACTTCATGCTATCAGTGAAAACCTGGTATTATGAATGACACCAAAGACATTCTTTTTTGCCTCATAAAATCCTTTCAAAATAAATAGAAAATTTGTATTGTGGTTACAATCAGATCTCAAAATGACAGAATTTCTTCCCTAAGATGGTCCTCATGCAACTCTAGATAAAACACAGCTCAGAGCAGAGAGAGACCTTCACTCACGTGCTT
This sequence comes from Aegotheles bennettii, assembly GCA_013398125.1. NCBI lineage: Eukaryota > Metazoa > Chordata > Aves > Caprimulgiformes > Aegothelidae > Aegotheles > Aegotheles bennettii. Next base: position 336,643 of record VZRW01007950.1, read on the forward strand.
CCATCTCCCTCTACTCCACTGCTACCTCACCTCACTCCAAGCACTTCTCTGAAGGAAGAAGAGGCTTAAAATTCCCCAGAAGTACAGCTTTACTGTCTGCACAGCAGGCATCAGCAGGACAGGGTGCAGCCACCCCACTGAGCTATGAGCGGTGGGAACAACAAGCAGGAAAAGTGAGAGGGAAACAAAGAAGAGGTGCCCGTGGAAAGCCTTCTGCAGCAGGTGGCTCTGGATGGATGGTCTCATGAACAGCAGTGCCTTGGCTTTAGTGTACAGCCAGATGTGGTCACGCAGCCACCCTTCACACTGAGTTTTTATAATGAACTGGATTGGTAAATTTTATTTCTTGCCATCCCTGTTTATAATCCTGCCTCATGTCTCGTGCTTCAAGACAAAATCCTACATCCTTCCAGCACAGCGTTGTGACAGCTTTAAGAATGCTTTGCAGACAGTGAGAGCTTCGATGGTTTTGACACAGGTAGATTAATTTTCCCAGCAGTGTTCAAGGACAGCAAAGGAAAAAACAAAAGAGAGAGAGAAGAAGGGAAAACGCAGCCAATCTTAAATAATTCAAAGAGAGAAAGATTGGGCCAGCAAATAAGACTTGTATGGTCAGCTTCTGCATAATCCTGAGTAAATCCATCTCTGCACAGGACCACTGAAGTAATCTGATAGTAACAGACATTAGGTGCCTAAATAGTCTTGAATTCTAAGTCTTTCTATGCCTAAAGCCTAACCTACTAATTAAGGATTTTAAGTAATCAGCATCATTGTGGTGTTGTGAGCATCAAGTCCTTTGAAGCACTCTGTATCACTGCAGTGGGGTCCATATGATGCACAGTCTTAACACTGGTTTTAAAAATCTTTTCTGGACATACCTTTGAGTCCTCCTCCTTTCACTTTTCTTCACACACTTGATAAGACAGCAAGTTAAAAACGCCATGGACATCAGCAGAATGACAGCACAGCTCACAATGGAGGCAATCACTGCGACCTTAAATCCAAAAGTCTCGTATTTCGATATGGCTGCAGCAAAGCAAACACAGAAGCATGTTTCTAAGGTCAACCCAGTAATTTATCATTCACATTTTCATCAAATCATGATGAAACCTACCTGCTTCACACTTCTGCTAATAATAGCTCAGTGAGCTTCCACATTATCATGCGTCAAGATAGCAGAGTGTCTTGGCTTCAGCTCACAGCTATGCAAGCCTCAAATGGGGTTATTTAAAAATCTCCTGTTTATAAACTACTAATGAATTGTTCACAAGTATTTCAACACTCCAACTCATTGAACACGATGCCTTTAGTGCTGCAGTAGCTGAAAAGCACAACTTTGTTGGCATATCAAGTGCACGTGAACTAGCAGACTCTTACAAGCAACTGGACTGGAGCTGCAAAAACAAATACTGACAGGGGTAAATGGGCTTAAAGAAGCCCTTTAGAGCAAGAAGAGTTCCATACAATGACATCCTGCTTGTCAGGCAGTGAACAAGGGGTCTTCCTCTGTTTGGGGAACGATGTGGGATGAAGAAGGGACAGTATCTGCAGGCCTGAGTGTCCACAGCGTCCTGATGTTGGAAGTGAATTATCCAAACAAAAGGAGGAGTGGGAATGTGGTGTGGCACAGCTAACGCAGATCACTGCCAACTCATTTGGAGCACTAAGCATGTCTTGCTTCAAAACTCATCTAGTTCTTCCAACAGCACAATGACCAGCATCAGAAATGGTTCAGCTGAGCTCCACACAAAGCTTTTTATTTCCACAGCCTCTGAAGGGGAGCACTTCTCTCATTTTTCTTTAATGAAATCTCTCAAATGAAGAATAGCTGAGTTCATGAGAAAGTGATAAGCATCTAGAAGAGCCATCCTTCCACTGGTGATTTAAAATTACACAAAGTCTGAGACACAGACTGAGCTTCCCAAAGCTCATGTTTTGCTTGGGCCTACTTCTAGTCAAATCACTAACCACCTTATAATAAATAAGAAGGAACACAGCATGAAAGGTGGTTAATGTTGTTGCCATTCAAATGCTATTTGTCAATATGGCAACTTTGCCAGGCGGCTGCCCACAGGCAATAACCTCAAATTGTTCAAAAAATATCACTGTGTTTCTTTTACAGCAAAAATTTCTTCAGAAAAGAGTGCCAGGAGATTAGGGGGGTTTGCAAATATGCTTGTGCGTTAGTTGGTCATATCTATACATTTTCTAAACAAGGGTACAGCTTGTAGCTACGGAGCCGCATTTATTCCAGGTGCAACACCTGGACGAGAGGAAATGGCCTCAAGTTCCATCAGGGGAAGTTTAGGTTGGATATTAGGAAGAAGTTCTTTACTGAGAGGGTGGTTGGGCACTGGAAGGGGCTGCCCAGGGAGGTGGTGGAGTCACCATCCCTGGGGGTGTTCAAAAAACACGTTGATGAGGCACTTGAGGCCACGGTCTAATGGTCTAATGGTTAGGAATATGATGGGATCAAGGTTGGACTTGATGACCCTGGAGGTCCCTTCCAACCATAATGATTCTATGATTCTATGAACACTACTGGAGCCAGTGACGTGAGATTGGGCATCAATCCACCCGAGCCTCTCCTCTGTCATGGTAATTAATGATGCCAGAACACACACGGAGCACAATTACAGTCAGTGGGACCAACTCCAAAGGAAATTGAATTTGTCTTTTTCCTTGTACATCTGCCTAAAATTAACCCTGAAGTTGGAGTAGATAGGCAGGACAAAATAAAAGAGAGACTGGGACTGGTTTGGGAAGAACCTTACGCTTGCAGGAGGGCACTCCGGCTGTCCACTGGGTACCGTTCCCTTTCCAAATGCAGGTGATGATGCCCGGTCCCTCCAGCTGGTGCTCAGCAGAGCACTGGAAGGTGATGACCGTGCCCACGGCCGTGCCGTTGCCGTGGATGATCTGTAGCGTGCCGAGCCGGGGAGGGAAGACGCGGCTGCACTGCCCTGCGGAACAAAAGCACAGCTAGACAATGCAGCACCAGAGCCAAAAGCAAAGGTCCACTTCAGTTTAATTGTTATCAGACTGTAAATCAGTCCAAGCTAATGGTCAAAACAAATACCAGACCTCAGGCTGGGCAATGCCGACTGCTCTGCCAAGCACCAGCCCAAGGCCAAACCCCCTTCGGTGACATTCAACAGTCCCACTGCTCAGACCCCCAGCACAAAGCAGGGTTTGACTTGTGTTGCAACATCATCTACTTACACTGGTACATATTAAACTTTTTTAAAAAACAAGAGTCATTCTGTGAGTGGTGTGGTCTCCTATGGATTCCTGTCGTGTTGGACTCTTTGTGTCTAATGAAATACTCAGGCTGGCACCTTCCAGGCTGGGGGTATTCATAACACAGACTCCCATGCCAGCTCTCCAAGATCTAATGGGTTGATCACATATTTCAGTCTAGTTTGTAGCATCTTTCCGCGATCCTACAGAAACTTCCTGTCTTTCAAGAGCACTGAACGTTTGTCAGTCCTGGATGAAATGAGCCAGCAGGTTCAAAAGCCACTACACAGAGACAGACATACACATGGAGCTGTTGGAGCAAGTCCAGAGCATGGGCACGAAGATGATCAGAAGAATGGAGCACCTCTGCTATGGAGAAAGGCTGAGACAGTTGGGGTTGTTCAGCCTGGAGAAGAGAAGGCTCTGGAGAGATCTCAGAGCACCTTCCAGTACCTGAAGGGGCTACAAGAAAGCTGGAGAGGGACTTTTGACAAGGGCATGGAGTGACAGGACCAGCAGGAATGGTTTCAAAGCTGAAAGAGGGTAGATTTGGATTGGATATTAGGACAAAATTCTTTCCTGCAAGGGTTGGTGAGAGCCTGGCCCAGGGTGCCCAGAGAAGCTGTGGCTGCCCCTTTCTGGCAGTGTTCAAGGCCAGGTTGGATGGGGCTTGGAGCCACCTGGTCTGGTGGGAGGTGTCCCTGCCCATGGCAGGGGGAGTTGGAACTGGATGAGCTTTAAGGTCCCTTCCAACCCAAACCATTCAATGAGTCTATGATACAGCACCACAACATTCAACATATCCCCATTTACAAGCAACAAACTCTGCTGTATAGTGTATCATCCATTTTTAGTATATTTTTTTCCTTCAGCTTTTCTCTTTCCATTCCTTTGTTGTTCATACAGGTGTTCCTTGAGTCACCAATCTGTTCTCTCAGTCACCTAACGTCAGCCACTAACTTTATACATTGGCTTTTACTGTCACAACAGTCCTTGTTTCACACTCATTCTAAACACAATTTTTAATGATTGGTCACTAAGACAACATACAATATCCAGATATACTTCAAAGATAACAACAATAAATACATTTTTCTGGTTTTATACCTGTGACAGAATCTGGAAACTGTTTTACATATTCTTTTTTTTTTTTTTTAACATTTACTAAATACCAGCATTGTTTCTTCATCAGAGTCCAAGTTCCCTAACTTTTGCTGGATTTCCAAATGACTTCAGCAGACTCAGAGGCAACCTTGGTTGCAGTTGCAAGACCTGAAACTGCAAGCACTATGATGACACACAAAAAAATTCAAAGGGGAAAAATATGCTTACCACTCTTACAAGCAAAAAGAAATGTAGAATTTTAACAGCCTCCTTGAGAACATCTTGACAGAATCACACACGGATAGCAAATCTGTTTTATTTTGATACTTAACCCTTGTCATTAATTAACATTAAGCTTCTGCAATTAAACCACAGCAGACAGGCTTACTACCTGCCTTCAATTTACACTCTTAAAAACCCCAGCCCCCTGGAAAAGAAACCCAGAGAAATCTCAGCAAAAAGACCAAACAAAAGCCACAGTGACAATTACTGGTCTAATCTACTATGTAAATATGTACTGAGGACTAGCTGTTAAAAGCATGCCTTTTTTAATTCCATACGGATTATTTCTGTTTGTTTTGCTTCTTCTTTCAGTCTCTTACTATGGTAGCAATTTGCCTCAATGAGAGCAAATATTTCCTTGACAGTCGTTTCCCTTCATCTCTTGTCCTTCCCTCCAGCATCCAGTTACTGGAACGCATGGGATGTGTGCATCGGACAACCATCCTCCTCACTTCAGATGAGTGTTAAGAGTTTGGGCTTTTCTGTTTATCTTAATCACTCAGAGACTTACCAGGAAAAACCATGGTAAAAATACCTACCCTCCTGCATTTTATGCTTTCAAGGCTATTTTTAGATACCAGATCACATACTCAGAGCTCACAACAATGACACTTCCAGCTGCAGGAGATGCAGAAAGTAACTCAAAGACAAATTTGATTCAAGGTACATCTGCTTAGCCACCACAGCAGCCCCCATTAGATGCTCTCAGCAGACTTCCCGGTTTACCTGGACTTGTTATTCCGCCTCTGCCCTCCAAAGAACAGGTCATTTGGCACTGGATCCTTTTCTTCAAGACATATTTCACTGAATCCAGCACTGACCACCCTGAGTGACACGTACAGCTGGTTTGGGTGCTCTTGACCCTTTCCTGCAACATCCTTGCCCATGACACTATCAAACCTCTGAATGTCATGGCTGAGGAGTAATGTTAGAAAGCTCTGGATTTTAAAATATTTTTATTAACTTGAGCACTACAGAAGTTTCTAACAGCCAACACCCCATGAAGCTGTGGATATTTCCTTGCTTTGGCCAGGGCTGTAGCAGCATAATGTCATCTCCAGAGGAGCATTCCCCTGTGAATGTAATTGGGGCAGGAACCCCAGAGGCTCATCTTAATGACAGCTAATGAGAACTGAGCTTTTGAGCACGTCTATACCTGGGCTTTACACAGATGCTGAGCTGAAAGTTCAATTGCATTACAGGTACCTGCATTTGACCAGATTAGAAACACCATTTCTTCTTCTTCATTAAGAGCTTTCCAACGCAATTTCTTCCCACCAAAGTCAAAATACTAAATGTGTCACTACGTCTTGCTTTTTACAAATGCTTTTATTGAAATGCACAGATGGATTTTTGCCAATATGACTGTGAATTTTATCCAAGTTCAGATTTAATATCTCTGGATAATATTTGCCCTAATTTTCCTCAGCAATGGTCTTCACAGAATCACAGAATGGTGGAGGTTAGAAGGGACCTCTGGAGATCGTCTTGTCCACCCCTGCTGCCCAGGCAGGGTCCCCCAGAGCAGGTGGCACAGGATCACATCCAGGTGCATTTTGAATGTCTCCAGAAGAGACCCCACACCCTCTCTGGGCAGCCTGGCCCAGTGCTCTGGCACCCTCAAGGTCAGGAAGTTTTCCCTCATGTTTAGATGAAACGTCCTCTGTTCCAGTTTATGCCCACTGCCCCTTGTCCTGTCACTGGGCACCACTGTCCAGCCCCATCCTCCTGACACCCCCTTGTAGATATTTATGAGCATTGATGAGATCCCCTCTCAGTCTTCTCCAGGCTGAACAGCCCCAGGTCTCCCAGCCTTTCCTCAGGAGAGAGATGCTCCAGCCTCCTCATCATCTTTGCAGCCCTTCACTGGACTCTCTCCAGTAGCTCCTTCTCTGTCTTGAACTGAGGAGCCCAGAACTGAACACAGTACTCCAGATGTGGCCTCTCCAGGGCAGAGCAGAGGGTGAGGACAACATCCCTTGACCTGCTGGCCACACTCTTCAAGTTCCTACTTGTGCAGCTTCTTGAAAAGCAAGAGCTGTTTTATACAAATGCAGTTCTCAGCTTGGTTTCACACTAAAAGGATACCCAGAGTTCAAAAAGTATTCAAAAAGGGAAGGGTCTGGGGAGACCCTATTGCAGCCTTTCAGCCTTTAAAGGGGGCTTATAAGAAAGCTGAGGACAAACATTTTGGCAGGGCCTGTAGTGATAGGACAAGAGGTGATGCTTTTAAACTAAAAGAGGGGAGATTTAGTCTAGATATAAGGAAGAAATTTTTTACACTGAGAGTGGTGAGACACCAGCACAGGTTGCTCAGAGAGGTGGTAGGTGCCCCATCCCTGGAAGCATTCAAGGTCAGCGTGGAAGGGCATTTGAGCAATGTGAGCAACCCCCCTCACTGCAGGGGGGTCGGACTAGGTGACTTTTAAAGGTCCCTTCCAACCCAAACCATTCTGTGATTCTGCCTGAATCTGCTGCCAACACAGAAGAAGGGCATTGGCATTGCAAATAAACAGACAAACAACTGACCTCTAAGTCAAGACACTAAAGTGTAGCACACTCCATAAATTCTTAATTCATCTAAACCACTGAGTTCAGAAATAGCCACATATGTAATTGCCAGGCACTGAAAAATAAAGCGTAATGCAAGAATTAAGACAAAATAATCCAAAATATCTCTTCACATGCACAGCCAGGATTATCTGTATTGCAAAATCGGTTTGTCAGAAAGAGTTACCATATGGTTTTGTTGTCAGCAAGCTGCAGATTTATGTTTTGCTGATAAGAAAACAGAAATGAGAGAACAACGTAGGCACGCTTGCCCTTTAAACATTTCCTGTGCTCCTTCCATGGCGAAGCATAGAGACTAAAAATGAAATACATCACCTAAGTATACACCAAAATGATCTAAAGCACAGCAATAATTACCTGAAAGCATGTTATCAAGACTGCCACTCGCTGCTTGTGCAGAAAGGGAGCAAGCCATGACTTCACCTCATTATTCCCATATACATGGAACTCAAGCCTGGGTGTTGCTTATTGTTGACCATTTAATGCGAGTAAAACACACTGTAATAACCAGATGCCAGAAAGAGACAGAACATTAGGTTCTGTGAGTCCTGCAGAAAATAAACATGCTGCTATTATTTCTGCAAGTCTGTTTTGCTCCAGAAGCATGCCTTAGAAATGAGTGTCTCTGAAGTTACAGGCATAATGCTAAACACACACAGCAGCCTCACAGAAGAGCTCTTGGAAGAGCTCGCTGTGTCAAAAAGCAAAAGAAAAGCAGCTAGCAGTGAAACATGAAATAAAGCAGATGTAGTAAAGCATCTCCTGTGAGTGAAACCACCTGGCCCCAGCACTGGTCCTCTTGCGACCGTTGCCTTCACTGCCTCTCAGAGCTGGCTGTGAGTCGTGCCAGGGCTGGGCTCTTCACTGCATCAAGTGCTGCAACAACAAATTGCTGCCAGGCAGAGCTCATCCTCCCACAAGAAAATTCAGACACTGACATAGCTTTTTAGGAAACCAGTATTAAACACGACACCAACCCAGCAGTAAAAGAGAGGGGGGAAGTCCAGGCTCTGGAAGCTGCTGAGTTTGACCAAGGTCCCCAGTGTGCCGCAGCCTCCAGAAGTGCGCTGTGGGGACCACCTACTGCTTGGTGGCACCAGGCAATGGCCTGCTTCAACCCTGCCCAACACAGCAGTGGCAAGAGTGGACCTTTCCTCCCTATTTCACTGGTTTCCAAGAGTCACTCTAAAACTGAGACACTGGAAAGTTGTTACAGACCTGTCTGCCTTCTAACACGTGGGCATGGCCCTGCAAAGTTATTCCTCTGGGGGAGGTTTCGGAGGTCCAGGTGTGGCACAAACCACACTCACCAAAACATAGCCCTCTGCACACACATGACTGTAAAGACCACCACCTTCAGTGGGCAGGGCCCAGCTTGGCCACTGCTGCCCAGAGCACGTTCATGCTCATGGTGACCTCAAGAACTGGGCCAGTCTCACCGAGGAGCCATTTGGACAACTGCAGAAAGTGAAATTTGAAGGTACCTACAGAAGGTACCTACATCAGAGCACACAGTCTGGAAACAGAAATACAACGTGTTAATGATACATGGGTCTTACATTTGCCAGATTTCGGCACTACCAAATGAAAATACTCCCCATAAAACATTCTGGGTTTCTATGGAAAAATTAATTTTAGAATTGTGAAAGAGGGAACCCAATTTCTGATCATTCTCACAGGCCACCGTGAAACACTTGCAGAAATGCTTTTTCAAAAAAACTCATTCTCCCATTGATAAGGAATTTCCATGCAATTAAAAGAGAAGGAGGGAAGGAGAGAAAAAAAGTATCTGAAGCAAGTTTCTTTCTGTGTTTACACACCCATACTCTGCTCACACTTGTATTATAACAGATACCTCAGGCTTGCTCCTACCACCTTCCCTCATTTTTTTCTGTTGTCTGTTTTGTAGGCAAAATTGATTTTTCAACACACTGGTTGCAACATAATCACCAACACGCAATAGTTCTGCAGCATGGAGGGGTGCTGGGACTTCCATGCAAGGCTGAGTCTCATCAGCTGAGTTTCAGGCAGTGCTTCCCTTCTCACCATGACCTGTCCAGGGCCACCAGCAAGGCAGGAGCCCCAGGACAAGAGTCATGAGAACTAAATCACCTCGTCAAGACAGCTGAGGTTGAGCAGACACTGGTGCTGGCCCCTGTGCAAACCAGAGCTACTGGATGGCTGCGCCTGTTCACATGGGGCTGCCAGTTACTCACTCACAGAGCTGCCATCCCTACATCAAGAAGGGAAAACACACAGTAACAGATCAACCACTGCACCATCCTTAACAACTCAGGGTGCCCTTTGGCAGATGAAGGATGGTAAAGCCTGCTTCAAGGTCTTCTCATGCCTGCTAAGGTAGCAAAAAATATCAGATAGCAGCAAATTCTGAGCTTCCACCTCCAGAAGAAACACTTGTGTTACACTGCTGCAAAATCTGACATCCAGATCTGAAGCAGACAAATCTGGTTCATCTCTCCTCACCATACTGAGCGTTTTTCTTTTCTCTACCCCAGCATTTTTAATCTGGCTTTTGAGCTGCTCGCTGTAGTGAACAAGATGTAGCAAGATTTAGTAGTCAGCACTAAACACTTTCCAACTCTACTCTGAAACAGTAGAGGGCTGCAAGCAATTTTAATCCAGGTAAAACCCAAACTACATGGTATCTAGCTACTTGGTACACCCAAGTGTTGAAAGAGGGTTTGATGACAATGTGTGCAATCCACTCCTATTTCAAACATAAATAATGTGTAGGATTGGTGCAAAATGATTCCTATTCACATCTTTTATGTTACTCTTTTAAGAGAGGATTTGTTCCAGCTGCCAGACTGCCATTTCCATGATTGATTGTTTTTTGCCAATTTACATCAAAGTCAGGTTACTTACACCCATGAATTTAACTCTTGGGCCTAGCAATGAGGGTAATACTGAATATTTCTCTTCTTATGGGAACAATTAATCAAGGGATAAGAACTAAACGTAAAATGAGGTGTTCGATGAAGTCCCCAGTAAAGCAAGAACAGATGGGTTTTCTGTGCTTTATTAGTCTGTTTACTAACAGAATTGAAAAAATAGGTTATGACATTTCTGAACAGTTAATAATAGTGCAACTTTCAAGAACAGAAAGGATCTGTTAAACCTACAGAAAATTAGAAGCATTCCTCTATTTATATCTTCACCATTACTTCCATATTAAGGGAAAAAAAAGTAATTTTATATCTATATCTATCTCCACTATGGAGCACATCAGAATTATGCCTTAATTCAAACTGTTCCCGATTAAAAAATACCCATGGAAGTGATGCCAACAATTGCTTTTGTGACTGATTATTTAGTGAATGGAGCTAATATTGCTGATGGTCTCCCCTCTTTGTCTTTCTAAAGCAGATAATAAATCAATGACGTATTTGCCCAGTGCAGAGTTTGTGGGCCACAAAACAAAGATCCTGAAGAGAATAAAATAAAGAGGAATAACCTGAAATGAGCTTTTCACCTGCATTTCAGCTGAGGCCCTGAACGTATCCAATGTCCTGGAGCAGACAGGACGATGGGCTGGTAACCTCACCAGATGCAACTACAATCCACTGCTCCCAAGAGCTGAGTCCCAGCCCACCAGCCTCACCAGGCAGTGCAGGATCCAGCCCTTGTTGTGCTTGCCTCCAAGGCCTGTTAGCACTGCTTCTTGCATAATAAGCACTGGTATTTACAACAAGAAGAACAGACCTGGTTACACAATACCACAGTCTTCTACAGATGGTCCTCAGCCTCCCCCATGCATCTCTGCATCCACAGTCTCTGGAGAGGTTCAAACCCAAAGCAAGATGCAAGTGTTACCTCAGGATCTGGCACCCCATCTTTAGGGAAAGCCAAATGGAATCAGGGATGTGAGAAGCATAAAGCAAGATGAATCCATTATAGTCTATTCTAAATTTGAAATCTGCAGGTCAGGAATCTGTTTCTATATAATTTTCCTCCTCTCCAGGGAATGACAAGGACTAGGAGCATCCCCGCAGCTTCCCTCTGCCACCAGGTCCCTCCTCCTCCTCAGCCAGGTTTTGAGGCACATACTTGCTGCTGGATCCTTGCTGCATCAGGCCAGTGAAGCCTGGAGGTTTATATTTTCAACTTTCATCTTCCTTTTTCCCCAGTGCTCAAGAATAACGTCTCATTTGTTAAACCTGTGCAGCCAACTGTAGTATTTCTGCAGACCGTGCAAAGCAATACTTGGGCTCCATTAACCAGACCCTGTGTATTTTCCAAGAGAAACCATGATGACCAGAAATGTTAGAATTTTTCCTTGCCCATAGGCTAAGAAATTACCTTGGACCAATACTCAAAGCCTTTTTCATCATCACAATAACTGCAAGAAAACAATCACTGCAAACTAAATAAAAGTTAAACAAATACGGTACAGAAGGACAATGATTTTGGGAAATTCAGATTTCAGCATCCAACTCAATATTTAGCACCTTGCTAACACGGATCCGGTATCAAGAGAAAAACAGACGAGTTTAATGAGGAGTCTGTCTCTGGCAAGCACTTCTCCACGCTTGTATGGGAGCCTGAGGTGAGAGAGAACCAACAACTGCTTACGAAAGCAAAACTATTTCAGCAACCCGCTGTCACACAGAGATGACAGTGGGCGTTTCTGGGGTCTGGAGAAGGCTGTGGGCACTCAATCGTAGGAATCTGAACCTTTTGTCTGAAATAGGATGCTCTGACAGAACACTCTCTCTTGCTTTTGTTCCCTTTAAAAGGCAGAAAGAAGAAAAATGCCAAAACCACCTTATCTGGGCAGTTCTAACACCTTATCAGCACTCATCCTGTCAACGGGCCCAGGAAAAGGGCTCACTGTCAGAAAAGCTTGAGCTTTATGGCTTTTCACCTACAAAATGGTTTAGCACCTCCAAGGATCTCTGCAAAACCCTTTGGCTTTTTCTCTTTAGAGCAGACAATATTTTTTTTAACACCTAAGTGGATCAATTTTAAATGTAACCTGAAAGCCAGCTGCTGGTAACAAATCCAGCAAGGCTTCCCTTCATAATTATCAAAGTTTTGTCACCAAAATTAAACATTTCAATAGAACTTTGGTAAACTGAGCAAGATTCAGATTCTACTGCTTCTCATCTGTAGATGAGGAAAGTAAAACAGAAACCAGCAGCAATGTTGTCTATTAAGCTCTGGGTCTACAGATTCAGTATCTAAACCCCTGATGCTTCTAGTGACCCCCCTGAGCTGCATGGAGGAGCAGGAGAGCTGGACAGAGCTAAGCTAAGGATCTCAGGATTTAAATGGTACAGGATAGAAAATTATTATCTGAACACATCTGATGAAAAAAAGAGACTGAATACGATGCCCTGGCAACATCAGACATCTGCCCTTAACATGGTTTGCAGTAGTCTATTAAATTGGCAATAGACAGAGTAGAAATTCAGTGCTTCATTGAACAGATATCCACTGGAGAAGTCAAAAGAAAACCTCAAACCAATTTCCACAGAGAAAGCATGTGTCTGTTAGGAGCCACTGATGGAGGAAGGATGCCCCACTGGACAATCTGAGAGGGCAGAGACTGCTGCTGCCACCCTCTTGGCCGCCCTCTGGGGACCTGCACAGGTATCCCTGGAAGGAGGGCAGCATCCCTGTGCCTCTGTCGCACTCCCACTCCCCACCACTAACCCGGGCACCACAGAGAACCAAAGCCCAGCCCAGCTGTGTGTCCAGCCCCTGCACACCCAGTGACGGCTCTGGGTTATCTGCCTGCAGCAACTGTTTGGGCTGGTTTGAGTTCAGCAGTGTGCAAACATGCTGGGGAATGCCCATTGCTGATAACAGCAGATGTCCCCTGGTGATGAGGCCAGTGGCTTCTTGCTTCTGCACAATGTTTGCCAGACTGGGCACAGCCTCCAGGGATGGCAGAAATCCCTGCTGATGGGGGAACATGGGGCGAACTCTGCACCAACGCTGCCTTGACCAAAAAATACTCGAGTGGGAAAGGTCCAGAGCGGGCCAAAAACCACTTCAGGCAATAGAAAATTCACCCCAACACAAAACTTCAGGTGGACCAAAAATGCTTACTACTTGATGGTTACACACCCATTTTTGGCCAAAGGCCCCAAAACATAGGAATTACATTCACACAAAGCACTTATTTGTAAAGAATATAGAAACTTTTCCACCGTTACTCTTTGAAACTATTGTCTTGCTTTAACACAGACTATTGAATACAGGGGTATTTCCAACCATCCTGTTAAGCACAACCAACCTTAATGCTAGAGACCTTGCCTGCATTTGTTCCTCCTGGCTGGCCTGTTTTGCCTTCTGCAAGTCCTTCCCAATAGCAAAATGAAGCTGTTCATGTACTTGGTTTGATGTGTTAAGCTGCTAAATGCACACCACGGAGCTGTGACCTGGCATTCGCAACTGTCAGCAAGAATTTCTGTGAATAATTGATTTTTTTAGACATCAGTCTGAAAGAGTTAGCAATAGCATGCAATTTATTATGGTGATAGAAATCATTCATGGACTGAGAAACTAACAGCCAGATTTAAAAACATTCTCTGTGGTTTTATTGCTTTTTATTTTTCTTCTCTGCTGTGTTTTTCTGGTTTTGGGGTTTTTTTTTTTACTGCTGGGTTCGTCTTTCCTGTTCCTGGGCTTCACCCATGACAGCAGAGGGGCAGGCAGCCAGGAGCTGGCCACTGACACAAAAGCAACCTGCAAAACTGCAATGTGTGAAAGTCACACAGCATCCTGCCAGAAACCATTCAAGCACAGCAATGATTAACAGTACGAGTCAATAAGCACATCTGCTTTCGGCCTCCCTGGTCATAGGAATTAGTGAAAGATGGCATGAAGATTGATGGCCATGCCAGTATAAGGACAGGGAACCAGTCTGTTGTGTTTACTTTTGCCCATTAAAGAAGTCAATGATTGCAGGTAAGTTATATGCAGAATGACAAGTAGCTTAAGCGAGCAGATCAAAGGACAGCAGCCCCATGCCCTTCACTTTCTTGTACTGCACATGTCTAAGAAACCAAGATCTGCATCAGATAACTCAGCTAAATCTCTGGCAGCTTTTGGACAGCCAGAATATGGCCCAAGGACAGTCTCTGATTGGTATTTAAAACGAGTGAAAAACTTAGTCCCAATCTATATTTCTGTATTTATTAGCAATAATGGGCCAAACACCAGAGCTCTCTCTTGTCTGTGCAAAACTGCCACCAGCTCCTTGGGGCACCTCTTTTAGAGGAAACTGAGGCCTGTGTGCCCATCCCAGATGTCTCTTTTGACCCAACCAACCAGCAAAGGTCACAGTCTGGAGATCACTGCAGTTCTGTGCAGAAACACTCCTGAGTATAACTCTGCTCTTTTGCATGAAGGCACAAATTTCTGCTCTCCTGAACAGGAGGAATCAAGCAACAAAACTCGCCCCTTGCACGTCCTCCAGCCACCCCAGCCCAAACATCTTCCCAAACCCAGTTCCCCAGCTCAGGCACGCACTCAGGTTTTTGCCCACTGCCTCTTCCCTTCACCTAAGCTGGCTTCTGGCCCCATTTTCACTCCTCCTCAAAACCATTCCCAACCCAACACCCTCTGCTTAGGACTCTTGCAGATGTGAGCAGCATTGTGTTTGGCTTCATTTCATTCCAGAAATAACAACTTGATAATCACTTCCACCTCCATTAGAGGAAACACAAGCAGTTAACCCATCCTTTTCCCCTAGGAGTGTTTCCATCAGCCACCACTGCTCCACTTTCTTCTGTGGCAGCTGTGATTGCTGAGCAGCCTCTTGTCTGCTGGGCCAGCATCTCCACACCAGCCAGAGGCTCTGCTCCGCTGACACAAGCTTGTACATACACCAGGCACCAGCTCAACCCTGTCTCAGAGACCCTCAGCAGATACAGGAATTGATTTATTTTAATGAGCAGTTGCTCATTCTGCAACTTCTGCATTTCTGACTGTCTTAAAGCAAAACACAAGAGAGGCAGACTTCCACCCAGGCTGCAACATCATCTCTGTCAATCTTCTGATCCATGAACTAGTCAAAACTGCTCCTCAAAATAACACGCTTGCTTATCTGTGACTGTATTTGAAAGACAGCATGTCAATAAAATGCCTGAATGAAAACTAGCAACTGTTCTACATGTTGGGTTGTCCCTCTCAAATTATTGAAGGCAAGACTCTGCAGTGCCAGTTGCATAAAAAGTCAGTGGCAATAGTGACTAAATAAGCTAAACAGTAATCATTTCAGCACAGTTAATATTCTTTTTGTTGCAGACATAGATTGGGAGGCTTTGCTCTCTCACAGGAAAGGTCCAAAGACCTCCTGGCTCTGCCACAGTGGGAACAGTCAAACTGGCAGTGGTCTGGCCCTTTGAAATGAACCACATTTCTGGTCACAAGTAACCCAGAAAGTGCTGGATTATCTATTGTCATTTGGATGGTTTTGTTTCTGTGTTTTGAGGCTAACTTCTGATTTTTTAAATATCAGTGTTTTGAGTCCATTCAGTCACTTCATTCCCTAGCTGAAATTCCTAAGTCTAGACATGATTTACCTCTATAACCTGGGTAATTTAAGAGTAGCTGGGACAAAGTATTGGAGGATACTACAGGGAACAATTTTGCATGGTGGAGGACTATGCCAGAAGGCCTAATAACTCTTTTCTTTCTCTATTTTGTACTGTTCTAGACTTTTTATGACAAGCATAAAAATCATTCCCTCAAAGCAGTAACAATGCCTGGTGCAACTGCCTAACCACTAAGATTAGCATCTTGCAGTATGGGAAACAAAACCAATTAGCTGAAATTCTGCAACTGTCACTTCTTTTACCTTGTTTCACTTTAATCTCATGGGAGAAAAAAAGAAAGGAGAAATAACCTTGAAGAAATTACAAGCCCATATATTCTGAGTTGTGTCATGTTCTGCCCTGTGGAAATGGAAATCTGGAATCAATGTTTTCTCCTAAAAACTGAGTCACATCTCAAGACTGCAGGAACAAGGTGCAAGGTGAGAAACCTCCTTGCAGGCTTTCTGCAGAGCAGCAGTGCTCTCAGCTTTGAAGAACAACTTTTCTTTTGATTTCCTGGAAGAGCAACTGAAAGTTCTCAGTGACATGATTTCACAGTTTCTGCACTGGCAAGAAAACTCACTTCAGAAAAAAAAGTAGCTCATAACAAAATAACAGATACCTCGAGTCATGCCAAAGATACATCCAGTCTGGTACCTACATCCCACCATGGCGACTAACAGTCATCCTGAGTCTAACGAAGCAAATATGTGGTGATACCTCTTCAACCTCCAGCAAACTGCAGCTCGTGTCTGTTGTAAGCCAGAGATCATGCGTCTTCCCTTAAATGGTGTCTGCTAGATAATTTCTTCCACGGCTTGGCCTGGAGGTAGCATTCACAGTGTCCTGCAGCATGTTCCACCTCACCTTAGACAGCCTCTCTTCTTCCCTGGTTTGGGAAGGCAGAGGGATGAAGCAGAACCACAACTACAGACAACCCAGCAGCAAGACACCTACTAATTTACAACCTGGCATAACAATTATTTCTGTTGTGTTCTGTATTTCTTTCCTCCATTCCCTTTGTCTGTGGCTGCACTGATGTGCATGTAGGCACATCTGTATGTTTATAGAAGTATGTGTGGCCCTGGTCTGAAAAAGCGTTGAGGAATGGGGGAGGAATCACAGCAAAAAACAAGGTACCTCCCTGGGAAAACAGAGAGCCAGACCCACCAACTTCAGCAACACAGAGACTAAAAATAATGGTACACCTTTGGTACTCCTTTCTCTCTTTCCTATTTCACCCGAAGAGCCCCCAGTACAGTTTGCACAGCTTCAGAGGCAACAGCAACTCAGTGGCAATGCAGAGGCTGAGCTGACAACAGCAGCCCTGCTTCATGGCCATTCCCACAGGACAGCAAAGCACTCAAGTCACCACTGCATTCCAAATTCCAGAGGCTTTTCTGGATAATATAACAAGCCTGGCAAGAGATGGTTGATGAGTATCTGTCCACAGAAAACTACTGCAGAAAGGCAATGATACTGTAACGCTGCTGTGACAGCAAAACAACCACAGTATGATATGGAACACATAAAAGCATCTGTATCATTTAAAAATGTAAGATGCTGAACTGAAGAAGGCTTCTTCTCAGCCTTGAGACATTTCCTACACTCTTCCCCCACCCCATGCTCCCCCACTGCACATGTGCCTTCCTGATATGCAGAACATACGAGCAGCACGTTGACCTTCCCAAGGAGCACGTCAGGCTCCCATGGCTTTTTCTGCAAGTGCTCTGCTGAACCTCTTCAAGCACAGGGTGGTATCATTCTCCCTGCTCAAGGTGAGGCTCTCAGAGGGAGAAACCAGTCCTCCAAAAGTAGACAAGACCAGGAAAAGCAGAGGGTGTTTGAATTTCACAGCTGTGTTTCAGGAAGCTGTAAGACCCTCTGAGTGCTACAGACACCAGGCTGTGCCAAGGAACTTTGCTGAACTTCTCTCTCATGCCTGTGTTAATTCAAATGGAAATCTTGCCACATTTGTTTTCATCCTCTGCAAAAGGAATCTGTGAGGGAGTTTGTCCATGCAAATCTTTATTATCACCCTATTGCTCATGGTCTGAAATTTTAGCAGGGGGGCACTCAACCAAAGCAGCATGAAAAATGATTACCAATAATAACATGATACAATGAAAGATATTGTATAACAGTTGTCATCAGCTTTTTCTAGATGCCACTTCTCCAGCAAACACTGCTGCATAAACAACATGGTCACACTTAAACCAAGCATCCTGACAAGAGTTTAATTTAAAATTATACTAATTTAAAATTATAGAAAATTATAGAAGTAGTCATCATTTTAGCTCTCTAAACCCCTCGGATTTAACAGCAGCATGTCCACCTAAACCCTATATATTCATAGTAACAAATAGACACTCCACAAAGGTGAAATCCACAGAGATGGTGAAGGCCAAAAGAAGCCTCCATAAAATATTGGGGCAATGAACGGAGAGGGAACAAGGGAGCACGACACCCAGTTAAGGTCTGGCAAAGCCCCATGTGCCATAAGCAACTCTGCTGGTTGCAGCAGCTATATGCAGGCATAGCTATGCCCTGAACCTCCATACTTCCCTTTTTGATCCAATTTAGCACCTTACTGAGAACTCCTCCTGCTCCACGGCTTTGGTGTAGTTGGTCTTGAAAAAATAGTGTTTATTGTTCTGGTTGGAGCCATGGCTGAGAGACACCAGGTTTGGAGATATCTGAGGGATTAACTGAGGGTGGATTACTAGTCTGGATGCCAATTTTTTTTTGGTGGACCACGCATTTCTGGGAGATTTGCCACAGATTTATGTAGGGCAAGATTAGCCTAAGCAAGAACAGCAAGGCTGTGTAACATGGGACATGCTGCTTCCAAACCTCACCTTAATCGTGGGCGAACCCAGCCCTGGAAGATCTGACACAGCAAAGAAAAGCAGCCAAATATACAGGATTTTATAAAAGAGAAGTCAATAATTAGTAACATTAGCCAGAGTAACAGGGTCTGCACTTGTGTTCGAGCTGTTAATTCTCTAATTACGTTTCCCCGAACTTGTTTTGCATTTTTTAATTGAACTGCTCTATTAAATCCAAATTAAATGTGCAGTTAAGCACGTTCAGTGCATGCAATTGAAACCATTGCTACAGTGTTAGCCCCAACGCGTTTGCTCATTGCTCTCAGCAGAGCAGGGCATTGCTAAAGTCTGTTGGACCCGCACGAGCGATGAAATCCCAGGGATGGGTGAGGACAGGCTGTGAATTTCGGGAGCACTCAGCCCTGCTGGCTCCGGAGCCAGGGAAACCCTGCCTGCCCCGCGATCCGCAGTACGGCGGGGAGCAACGCGGGTGCGCAGCGCTGCGCCGGGAGCGGCTCCGCGGCCGCGCTCCCGCAGGCGCCTTCTCGGGGCTCCCTCCCCCGGGCCGCGNCGCGCATCCCGCCCGGCCGAGCACCGGGCCCTCCGCCCGCTCCGTGACCGAGTGCACCGGAGCCGCTCGGCGCAGACGGGGCTCGGAGCGATGTTATGGTCCGCGCGGTCACTTGAATAACGAAACTGAGGGGGGAGAGAGAGAGAGAAAAGGAAGCAAAAAAGCTTTGCCTGGTCTCTCATTCCACTGCTCGGTGTGTGCATTGAGCACCGGTATCCGCATTTCCTACCCAGAACATCCACATTTCTCCATGGATGATTTCCCTTGGAGGCCCAGCAGCCCCCAGCACGGCCCAGGCTGTGCCCGCCGTGCCCCTTCCCCCCTGCCAGGGCACCTCACTTCGCGTGTGCTCAGCCCTCAGCTCCCCGCCGCTCGCCACCGCAGCGCCCCGCATTCATCCCAGCGAGCCGGCTCCAAACTCCCACAAATTAACCCCAGCGCTTCCTAATTAAGAGCAATTAACCCTCAGCGGAGGCCGAGCCCCCAACGCAGGACCCCCCGGGCAGGGCTGTTTGCCCAGATCGCTCCCGCGGCTCCAGGGGCCACCCCCAGAGCCGCCCGGGGTGACCCGCTGGGGCGGCTGTACCGAGACCTGCTCGGACACCCGTCCCTGGGGTGCCCGGGGGGGCCCTCCCCCTGCCTGGCACCGCAGGACCCCTCGTTCCCCGCTCGGCACCCGGAACGCAGCCCCGGCAGAGCCATCNCCGGCCCTCCCGGGGGCCGCCGGCCCCCCGCCGAGCCCCCTCCCGCGCCCGGGACAGCCCCAAGACGCTCGGCCCGAGGCGCTGTGCTCCTCAGGGCTCCAGGGGGAGGACGAGGTGGCCCCAAGCCCGCCGCGGCCGCAGGGACCGACCGGGGAGCCGGCACGGAGGATGGCGGGGAGGGGGGTCCGGAGCTGAGGGGGGGTGGGAGGTAACGCACCCCTGCCCAGGTCTCT